>QRFB01011370.1:9257-20052 GCA_008931105.1 Oenanthe javanica
CAGCTGGAAGTTGCTGTGCACAAATATTATGGATGAGGAATCAACTACTTGACTATGGGTTCAACTTGAACAAGATTCCTATTTTCTGTGATAATACAAGTGCCATTGCTATAACAGAAAATCCTGTGCAACATTCCAGAACCAAGCACATTGACATAAGGTATCACTTCATTAGGGAACATGTAATGAATGGTACAATTGAATTACATTTTGTCCCTAGTGAAAGACAAATTGCAGAGATTTTTACCAAACCATTAGATGAATCTACTTCAATAGATTGGTCTGTGATTTATGTATGCTTAATTATATTTAAATCTTTTAAATGTTTGACAAGTTACATATTTATATAAATTTTAGCCATTGACTATGTTAATCTATTTATTCTTCATTAATCAATTGATAAACATTGTTCTTATCGNCGAACCAAGAAGGATTGAAAAAGTCTTGAATAATCCTAATTGGATAATTGCTATGCAAGAAGAGTTGAATCAGTTTGAAAGAAACAAGGTATGGAAGCTGGTGCCCAAACCAAAGAACAAGTCTNAATTGATAAACATTGTTCTTATCGATGGATATCTATAGCTATCGACAGATATCTGTAGCTATCGACAGATAAATATATCAATTGATAATATATTTATTTATCGATGGATAAGTGTACCTGTCGATGAACAAGCTTTACCAATCGATGACCTNGAACAAGTCTGTCATTGGTACAAAATGGGTATTCAGAAAAAAAAATGGATGAATCTGGTACAGTGACAAGGAGTAAAGCAAGATTAATGGTAAAGGGCTATTCACAAGAAGAAGGCATAGATTTTGATGAAACATTTGCACCAGTTGCAAGNCTTTTCATTTTTTTAATGGTCGATTAAGTTCTATTTTGAGTAAGAAATTGATTGAGAAATCAGTAAATATAAATAGTGAGATTAAAACATATGCTCATTCTTACTTGCAATTTTTACTAACGAATTCTCTTCTCTCTCTTTCTCTTTCTCAATCTTTGAACTCTCTCTGTATCTATCTCTTGCTAATAACCCTAATTTCTACTATCTAATTGTTGTTTCTGTATNATACTGTTCATGCAAATTTCAAGGTGTATCAGATGGATGTGAAAAGTGTATTTCTCAATGGAGAACTAGAAGAAGAAGTATATGTAGAACAACCTCCTGGTTTTATTGATCCTATTCATCCTGGATTTGTATACTATCTTCTCAAGGCACTTTATGGATTGAANGATCATGTTCATCCTTGATTTGTGTACTATCTTCTCAAGGCACTTTATGGATTAAAATGAACACTTAGGGCCTGGTATGAAACTCTATCTAAATTCCTGATTGAGAGTCAATTCATAAGAGGTACTGTTGATAAAACTCTCTTTCATAGAAATGTTAGTGGCTCTATGATTCTTGNAAATCTGGATTCTACTATGAACTCAACAAATTTGTTGCTTGCACTGTGGTGGAGGAAGCCCCAAAAGAATTCCATATCTAATGGAATTCCTAAGAAGTTCAAGGATATCAAAGGCCCTCACAGAAGCACCAAAGATAGTGTGCTATCCAGTCAAAGAGTTCTGGACAACTGCAGAGGTAACAGATGATTTTTCTTCAATCTCCTTTGATTGCAAAGGACAGAGGTATATTCTAACCACTATAGTCTTGGGTGAGTGTCTAAATCTTCCTGNTAATGTTCTTATGCAAAAACTCCCATGGCCACTGCAACTAAACTTGAACTGAATACTAAGAAAGCTATGGTGGACATTTCAAGTTATAAAGGCATGGTTGGCTCATTACTTTATTTAACTGCAAGTAGGTCAGACATAATGTTTGCTACATGTCTTTGTGCTAGGTTTCAAGCTGATCCTAGAGAATCTCATTTGATTGCAATAAAGAGAATATTCAAATATCTCAAGGGAACTCCAAATCTTGGAATTTGGTATCCTAGAGATTCTGGATNTTGTTTTTCTGGTGAGGTTAGTAATTTTGATGCAATAACAACAAGTATGCAACAAGTAGGATATAACATTTTATATGATAGATATCATAATTTAGGTAGCCTGTTACTCAATGAAATGTCTGCCAAATTGGGAAATAAAATAAATAGATCTAATCATATTTATTATGCTAGATTTATTATGATTGTTATTAACCACTTTGTCAAGAATATTGAGATTGACAGGAGTACAGAAGTTTTGGATTGCTGGACTCAAAATAAAAGGGTCTTTAAAGACTTGGTAAAGATCAATCTTCACAACAATGTGGAATTGATCTATCCTCCATTTGTTCAGATATTTATCTCTACTTTAACTTCTTCCAATCCCCAATCTTCTTTGCCTTCTATGGCTATGGAGGGTGTTAGTAATGACCCCAATCCTCCTACCCAAGCCACACATCCAGTTTTTAAGTCAAAATCTAAAAGGCCAACCTCAACAGGTTCCCAAAAACCTGTTGTTGAAAAATCCAAGAAAAGAAAAACAACTGNTCCTCCTACCCAAGCCACACATCCAGTTTTTAAGTCAAAATCTAAAAGGCCAACCTCAACAGGTTCCCAAAAACCCGTTGTTGAAAAATCCAAGAGAAGAAAAACAACTGTTGTGGTAGATAGACTAGAAGGAGATGTAGGTGGTGAGGGAACTGGGGAACATCAAAGAACCCAGAAGAATAAGGAGAGTGAGGGTGATCAACCTCAACCAAGCCACTTCACAATCTCCCAAAAGACTGTGGATATTAATATGGAAAATGCCATATCCCTATTGCCATCCTCTCAAAAGGATGACAATATTGAAAATAGTCCACAACCAGGGGCACAGAATCAATTTGGGGACACACAGGCCAAAATAATAACACCATATGAAAGGAGAAAGAAGAAAGTCACCTTTGCATATAAGGAATTACACACTGCAAAATCACAGGAAACTGTGGTGAAGCCTTCTCAAAGTCAGATTGATGCATCTCATATAAATGATGAGATGCAACCCCATTCTCTCTCAATTCCAATCCCTTCTATTCTTACTTCTCCATCCCAACAAATTTCTTCAGAAAATGTTCTGATAGATTATCAAACATTTTCAGATTCTCTTTCTTTATTTTTCAAGGAGAAGCCAACACTCTTTCCCGAATCTTCTTCTCAGGATATTCAGGATTCCATTTCTCATATTATTAAAAATATATCTTCTCAAATTATTTCCTCAACTGTTTCTAGTTCATCAATTTATGTTCCTTCATCAATTGATATACAACCATCGATTGATAAGCCATCGATCGATACTCAAGATCAATCGATGGATATCCCAAACACCTCACCTGTTAATATTTTTACATCAATTGATGCTCAATCAATTGATGTTGCACAAACACTCTTAGGAATGAGTGAGTTGAGTGAGAGGCAGGATCGCAGCCTGGCAAAAGGAGATGGAGTGAGTGAGGACATTCCTAATTCTTCCAAGAATGAGAGTGAAACACTTGAGGACCCCACCTTAGAAGGTGCACAGAAAATGAGTGAGGGAGATGTGAGATTCCAGGATGAGATCCTGATGCAAAATAGAGAGATGAGTGAGAGAGATAAAATAATTCTTCTATTTGCACAGGAGTTGGAAAATGAGTTGATGGCAGAAGAGGTGGGAGTCAAGGAGATAGGGGAGTATCAAATGCAGAAGCTAGTAGGAGTGGAATTGCTAAGGACATTGAAGAGGAAGTTGATGCTGGTGAATTGGATCCACAGAATTTCACCCATCCTGATCCACAATATCAAGGGTTGGCTGCTTCAAGTAATAGGGATGCAGAACTACTTTTGGGAATTGATCATACAGAACAAAGGACCAGGAATCTGAAGGAGAGCATTGTCAATACAACAGACACATGTTATATGGCACCTGAAGAGCTAGAAGAAGATTCTGATGAGGAGCCATGGATGAGCACAATTGATGGTTCCTTAGAAGCTGCTAAAAATGAGATTCTTTCTCAATATATGAGGGCAATGGTTAAAGGAAAAATTGAAGATCCTAATCAAATGAGAGTTGCTCACTATATGAGAGAGTCACTGAAAATTCAAAAGATCACAGTGACAGGAGTAAAGAGGGAACTGGAGATTATCAAGGACTCTATCACTACCAACAAGGAAGCTTTGGACAGGAGATTGGATGAAAAGCTACCATTCAACACCTTTAATCACATCAAAGAAAAGCTTTTCAAGGAATCAAAGAACTTTGTAGCTTTGGAAATTAGAGTGGGATCTCTAGAAAAGAAAATGGATGCTATAATTGCAGGTCAAAGTCTTCAAGCCTCCATTCTTCAAAAGTTTCTTGACAGAATGCCACCCCTCCTCCAATTGATGATAACAAAAAGGGGGAGAATACAAAGAAGGATGATGATGATAATGGTGATGGCAAAGGCAATGGTAGTGGTGGTGTAGGTGGTTTTGATATGGACAAGACAAGTGGCATTGGTGGTTCTGCTGTAACAAAAAGATTCAAATACAGGAGTAACATGGATAATCAGTCTTCAAAGAGATCTAAGTCATCT
Organism: Oenanthe javanica; assembly: GCA_008931105.1. Classification (NCBI taxonomy): domain Eukaryota; kingdom Viridiplantae; phylum Streptophyta; class Magnoliopsida; order Apiales; family Apiaceae; genus Oenanthe; species Oenanthe javanica. Next base: position 13,778 of record QRFB01011370.1, read on the forward strand.
AATTCTCCCAAAGATGTATTAGAACAGAAAAAGAAAGAATTCAAGAAGTTTGAAGCTGATCTAGAAGCTAGAAGGATTTCTAGGGAAAGAGAAACTCAATCAATGATTGAGAGAGAAAGGAAAAGAATTGAAGATTTGAAGAGAAGCACTGAGTTGGTGACAGAGGCAGTAGAAAAAGGAGACTTGAATGAGTTCATTGCTCAAACAAGAAAAGTAAATGAAGGTGCATAAAAAGCTGCCAAAGAAACAACTCAAATGCTGAAGCCTTTCTATTAATTGATCTTGAAGCCCTTGAAGAAAAGAAAAAGGGTAAAGACATAATGATTGAAGAAGAAAAGAAAAGGAAAGAGTCAGTTGGCCAGAAGATTCTTCAAGGAGCCATTTCTACAGGATTGTCAGATACTGCTGAAAGAGAAAAGGAGAATGAGGAAATAGCAAGGCAAATGGAAATGGAAATGGAATGGAACATGGAAGATCAATTAATGGAACAACCACTGAGGAAAAAGAGGAAAAAATCTATGGCCAAGAAAAGGTCAAATTTTATTCAAGAAATAGTGGTTCAAGAAAACCTTCAGGGTCAACAAGAAGAAATCAGGAAGGAAGTGACAATTGAAGGTTATGATTTGAAGGGAGTACCAGTAATAAATGAAAAAAGACTAATTGGAGTAAGGACTCACCCTGCAACCTCAAATCAAGAAGAATCTATGAGATTAGAGTATGAAAATGGAGTGAAGATCACTTATTCAATGAAAGTGATAAGGAAGCAGAGCTACAATGTTTTAAAAACTCAACACAACAATTGCTCAGGAGATTCAACAGCAAATTTTAAAGCTAAGAAGATCCAAGGCAGAAGCTGAACCTGATTCACCTCTCAAGCTATGGAAGTCACAAGTCAAAAAGGTGGTGTTGGAGCTGAAGTATGCTATGATTTTTACAGATGTGGAGGGCAACACAAAATTCTTTGATATCTGCAAATATTTAGACAAAATCACAGATGAAGAAATACATTACCTTATGAGGCAACTTGGAGAAACTGATAGGGATGAAGCAATTTTGAGGAGTTTTTTCATGAGGCAACTAAAGGAAAATGCTGAGAAGAGAAGGAAGAGAAGCTAATTGAATCATGAAGACAATGAACACAATGAAGACATTGAAGCTTCTTGCAGGAGTTATCTATCAATCTGGTACTTCAAAAATTAAAGTGCTATTTAAATTTCTTGATTCTATTTGAATGAAAATTATTAGGAGTTTTGTTATCATCAAGTAGATTTATGCCTGTTCATATCACAGACACAAATAGGGGGAGCTTGTTAGGAATCTATATGTAATTTGATGATAACATTAATCTTAGAATCATAGAAATTTTATTTGATGTAACTGATCAATTGATATGAAAATTATAAATATCAATTGATCAGGAAACCATTTATCAGTTGAAGTGTTTATATGAATCAACTGATAATTTGGATTGTAGCATAGGTGTACTTAGTCTATTTCAATCGATAAGGTGTAAATCAATTGATATTTTGTTCATCAATTGATGTTAGAGTCGATTGATATAGATCATCAATTGATGTGNAATGTAAATTAAATTATCAAATTGTAATTATTTGAAGACAGAAAATTGCACAAGTGAAGGATGATCGATTGATGTTGAAGCATCGATGGATGAGAGATCAATCGAAGAAGCCAAGTCAAGTATTGAAGACCATCAACTTATGTGAAGATCCATCAATTGATATATCGATTGATAACATATATCAATCGATAAGTCATTCCATATCAATCGATGGATATAAAGATCAATCGAAGAAGGACATCAGTTGACAGATTAAAGGATGAATCAATTGATATATTTAATAGCAAGTTATCAATTGATTATGACAACACAGAAAGATTATCTGTTGTAGATCTACAGAACAAAAGCACACCTATGGAAGATAGCCTAGGATGGATGTGAAGACTCAATCCGTAGTTGTCTTTCAAGCCTGTTTTCCTAAAAAGGAAAAAGAGAGGCAGATAGAAACAATCCTAGAATAGGAATTGTAAAAGAACACTTGTAGTATATAAACAAGTGTAGTAGCATTGTTAGAAAAAAATAGAAGAACAAAAAGTTAGACAATATTTCTTAATCAACTATTCAAGCTTTAGAGCACATTGTCAAATCAGTTGATTTATTTTTCTAACCTTATAAGAACACAGCTAGGTTTCTTTTAACCAAGGAATATTGAGCAAAAATATAAACTGATGGAAAAACCAATCCATCAGTAATTTTTAAATCTCTTTGTTTAGTTTAATTTCAGTTATCATTTGTTCAAACATATTCTCTCAAACTTTCAAACATCAAGAACAAATATTAAAAAAAAGTTTTAATATTTGTATTCAACCCTCCCCTCTACAAATATTGACATTGTTCTAAGGAATAACATCTCCAATCAAACATCTAACAATTTATCACAGTTTTAAAAGAAGGGTAAGAGTTTTGAAGTATACATTCATCCCCCCCTCTGCAAACTTCTGGGACTCCTAATTCCTAACAAGTGGTATCAGAGCCAAACTGTTAACATATATACAGTCTAAAATATCAAGATGAGTTCTCAGAAGCTAAGCAGTATAAAGATTCCTCTTTTTGACAGAGAAAACTACAACTTATGGAAAAGAAAAATGCTGATGTTCATAAAGGCTGCAAACTCCATGTACCCAGACATATTGAAGAATGGCCCTTTCTTGCCAGTAACACTAGTTTGTGAAACAACCAGTGGTTCTGAAGTTATCTCTGTAACATGGATACCTAAGGACCCATCTCAGTACAAAGATATAGAAAATGAGAAGGTGTCTCTTGACAACAGACTAATGCTCATACTAATTGAGTCACTGGATATTGTCATGTATAATAATATTTTCAATTGCACATCTGCCAAACACATATGAGAAACTATAGAAATTCTGTGTGAAGGAACTGAAGAGGTAAGGGACAATCAAAGGCAACTCTTTGTTTCTCAATATGAGGCCTTTATGTCAAAACCAAATAAAGGTATAACTGAAGTATTTGAGAGGTTCAACAAACTAATCAATGATCTTCAACTTCATGGGAGTACTATGAAACAAAGGAGAAAAACATGAAGTTCTTTTTGACTCTCCCAGAGCACCTGAAGCACAAAATCTGAAAGGCATATGACTAGGCCTATTTGTAATAATTAGATGACAACTCAACTCTAGCTAATAAAGAGAAGTAAATAATAAATACCAAACAGGAATCAAGATGAAGACAGTCAACTAATCACCAAGGATCCAAGTATCAGAAGTATTTTATGGGATTACTACTCAACATTGGAAGAAGTTCATTAATATGTTCAAGTGTCAGTGAAAAATAAAGTGGTAGTACTTCTAAAGAATACAGAATATATAAAAGATTTCAAGTGGTTACTACAGAAAGATTCCAGAAGAAGAGGAGAGACAATAAAGTAGAAGAATGACAGAAGGCCACAACTTAAATGTTAAAGATGGAGAATAATTATTATAGTATGACACAAATGAACCAGACAGTACATTTGTGTGTCAACTAAATTAATAATTATTCAACATCGAGCTCAAGTGGTTTATGACAGAAGACGAAGAAAAGACGGGAAGATTTCAAAGCTGACTACTATGCAATAAATGACAGAGATAGTATTTTAATTCTACTATCAAATGTTAATTGATTATTTAATTTATCTAATTAAATTAATTCAAGTTGAATTTAATTTAATTTGTAAATTAACTAATTAATTTAAGTAGAATTAATTTATTATAAAAGANAATTAACTAATTAAATTAAATAGAATTAATTTATTATAAAAGATATGACTTAATATGACTTTTAATGTAACTCAAATGACTAAGAATTAAGTCATACCGAATTTGTTAATTAAAAGTCATACCGAAATGAATTTTAGTTAATTAATTATAAGTCATATCGAGTTTTTATATGAAAAGTCATACAGACCTTTTATATAATAAGTCATACCGATTTGTTATATAAAAAGTCATACCGACCTTTTATATAATAAGTCATACCGATTTCTTTTATTAAATAAGTCATACAGATTTATTTAATTAAAAGAAAATTCAAACATGACTTTAAAATAAGTCATACCGAATTTTANACAGACCTTTTATATAATAAGTCATACCGATTTGTTATATAAAAAGTCATACCGACCTTTTATATAATAAGTCATACCGATTTCTTTTATTAAATAAGTCATACAGATTTATTTAATTAAAAAAAATTCGAATATGACTTTAAAATAAGTCATACTGAATTTTAGAAAGTCATACCGAATTCTGAAAGTCATGCCCAGCTTTTTAATAAGTCATACAAGGCTTATTTCTTGTTAAAAAAGGTCATAGTGAGTAAGTCATACAAGCTTAAAATTCCTCTATAAATATTAGTCTTGGGCTTCATTATTGAAAGTTAGAAAAACAGTTCAAATTCAGAAATTTATCTGCATTATAATATTCACAGATTTATGTGCAAGTTTGGAATATAATTGTTAAACTCGATAAATTCATGTCAAAATCGTTCTAAGTTTTTAAATAGTTATATAAACTTTCTAATTATTAATTTTGTAATATTTTTCAAGTTAAAATCATATCTTCAATTTGAATAGTATTTCATTATAATTAATATTTTGTGTGAATTTAAAATAATATTTTTAAATCCAATATTCCACGATAATTTATAGATATTGTATTCAACCCCCTTCTACAATATCAGGGACCAACAATTGGCATCAGAGCTGGTTGGTATTTTTAAATATCATATCCGAACCAAGAATTCTGCAACTCATATACAGATCTCAAAAATTATTTTTAATTCGAAATAATTTTTTATTCGAAATAATTGTTTCTCTAAAAAAAAATTTTGATCAAAAATTGTTTTCAGTCAAAAATTAAAATATTTTTTTGAAACACTTAATTTTTAATCTTATTAATGATGAGTACTCAGAAAGTGACTAGTATCAAAATTCCACAGTTCGACAGAGAGCACTACAACTTGTGGAAACACAAAATGCTAGTGTTCATTGGGATTGCCAATCCCAAGTACGCATTAGTATTGACCAAAGGTGTTGAGCCCCCTATATCAGTTATTCTCGAACATGAGGTAGATGGGGTCATAATCCCCCACAGACAGTTTCTGAAAAGTCCAGCAGACTATACAGATGATGAAGCAGAAGCTGTGTCCCTGGACAACAACCTCAAATTAATACTGATTAAATCTCTAGATTACATCATTTACAATCATGTAGTCAACTGCAAGAATGCAAAGCAGATCTGGGAAACAATAGAGATTATCAATGAGGGGACTGATGAAGTGAAAGAGAATAGACTGGAAATCCTGACCTCCTAATATGAGCATTTTAGATCCAACCCCGGTGAGGGTATCTCTGAAGTGTTTCAGAGACTAAACAAACTGATAAATGAGCTCAATATGAATGAAAAGTTTTATCAGAATCAGGAGGTGAACAGGAAGTTTCTGCTGACCTTACCCGGTCATTTGGAACACAGGATCGCAGCTATCCGAGAGTCTAGGAATATGAAAGAGATAACCCTAGAAAGACTCTACGGAGTGTTAAAGACTTATGAATTATAACAGATCCAAACCAGATAGATGTATGAGAGAGGTAAGGTACTGAGTTCCTCCAAGGCATTAATGGTAGAAGCACTAGAGAAGGTAGAAGTGAAGGTTGCTGCACCTTCTAACATTTCAACAGAGCATGTGGTTCCAGAATTTGGACATGCTTCTGACAAACAAGAAGATGGTGAGTTCTACTCTCTGGAAGAACTAGATCAGCTAGAAGATGAATCTCTAGCAATGGTTGCCAGGAGGTTTGGCAACATGAGATTCCGAAGAAACTCCTTCTACAGAGTAAAACCTAATTTTAGAAGATTCCAAAAAGGAGGTTCTTCGACAGCAGTATCAAAAAGCGGCTACAAGACCGACTTAGTTGATAGAAGCAAGTTTCGTTTCTTTAACTGTAATGAGCTAGGCCACTTCGCATCTAAATGCAAGAAGCCTAAGCAAGGGAAAAAGAGAGAGTCTTATAAAGAGCTCAAAGAGAAGTATGATGCGCTCGTGAAAAAGCATCAAGAAAAGTCCTATCTAGCAGAAGGTAAAAGCTGGGATGACTCAGATAATGATGATGAGGAAGAGCTGGGAAATCTTGCTCTTATGGCTTCATCCGAGGAATCACTATCTCCCACCCGTCAAGGAGGAATAGAGGTAAATCCTT
>QRFB01011371.1:0-27993 GCA_008931105.1 Oenanthe javanica
AATAGTCATATTTAATTTGGGAATCGTATTCACCCCCCCTCTACGATCTCCGGGACCCAACAACCCCCCTCAACATGTGCAACATCTTCAATTGCTGTGCCAGTTTTATCTGAATCGGAGATTAAGGAGTAAGAGTTTAACTCACCAGAGTTTAGCTCATCAGAGTCTATGTCTTGTTGAGCTTTGAGCAATTCATTTTCAAAAGTTAGAGATTCCTAAGCATCTTCATCATATAATCCTGTTATTTTTCCTTCATTAAAAGAGATATTAATAGATTTCATGACTACCTTAGCTCTCAAATTAAACACCTTGAATGTCCTTGAAGAAGTTTTGGAAGTTGTTAAATAACTAATAAAAATACCTTCATCTGCTTTGAGTTTAAACTTTTTCAACTGCTCAGGATGTGTTTTAAGAATAAAACACTTGCTTCAAAATATGTGAAATTATTTCACATTTGGCTTCCTTCCCTTCATCATTTCATATGGAATCATTCCAATTTTGTTTATTAAGGTGCAATTCTGAGTGATGCATACAGTATTCGCAGCTTCTGCCCAAAAGTAAGTATGAAGATTTACTCATTCTAACATTGTTCTAGCAACTTCAATGAGAGTTCTGTTCTTTTTCTCAACTACACCATTTTATTGAGGTGTACCAGGTGCTGAGACTTGTTGAATGATACATTTGGTTGAGCAGAATTTCTCCATTGCAAAGTTCTTAAACTCTGTTCCATTGTCGCTCCTTAGAATCTTTACCTTGAGTGGTGATCCATTCTCAATCATGGTGATATGATCAAAAATGATCTCAGTTGTTTCATCTTTTTTGTGTAAAAAGTACACCTAGGTAAATCTTGTGTAGTCATCTACTATCACCAGAATGTATTTCTTATTTCCAATGGACATTATGTTGACAGGGCTAAAAAGATCAAGATGCAATAGATGAAAAGGTTGGTCAATAGAATTTTCAGTCTTGCTCTTGAAATATGTCTTCTTTTGTTTTGCCTTTTGACAGGAATCACAGAGTCCATCAGGATGAACTTTTGGAAGACCTCTTACTAGATCTTTTTTCACCAATTCATTTATATTTCCAAAGTTCAAGTGACACGAATTTTTGTGTCAATCCCAGCTTTCTAAAGATGATACTTTTCCAAGTAGGCAAGTTAATGGACCATTAAAGTTTACCTCCAAGCTAGCTTGAAATAGATTATTATGTCTGTGATCAATGAGAACCACTTTGCCAGCCTTTTTTCTTTAGACTTCACAATATGTTTCATGAAACTCCACAGAATAACCTCTGTCTGTCATTTGACTCACACTCAAGAGATTGTGTTTGAGTCCTTCAATCAGAGATACATTTTTAATGATGACATTTCCAATCACAATATTGCCATATCCCAATGTTCTTCCTATGTTTCCATCTCCGTAAGATACTACTAGGCCAGCCTTCTCTTCAAACTCTGAAAGTAGGAATTTGTTTCCAATCATGTGTGCAGAACATCCATTATTAATTACTAGGATATTTTTCATGTTTCCATGCAATAATTTATGCATCTTAATTAGTAGCTTTGAGGACCCAAACAAGTTTGGATCCTTTCTTTTTAAGATTATTTTCTTTTGCAGAAGAAAAAACTTTATCAGAGTTTAAGTTAACAGAGTTTGCATTGTAAGAGTTTGTCTTTCTTCTATCATCTTTTACCACATACTTTTATTTAGCAACATAATTAGAAGAAATATGAGTTTTATTTAAATGAGGCAAAAGTTTATAATAATTAAAATACAAACTATGATATTCTTTACATGTGTAAATAGAATGTCATAACCTACTACAGTGAAAACAAGGACTTTGTGGTCTATATCTGGTATGTTTCATATCCTCTGATCTAGGTCTTTCGGGTTTCTTCTTTTTATTATGCTTGTAGTCAATAACAAGATGATTAGAATTTTCACATGTGAAACAGGTTTTTCTAGGAGCATCAAGAATATTCTTATAGTCATTCTTCCTAGAAATTCCTACTTTGCCATTTCTATTTCTTTTGACCTTTTTGGGATTATTCTTGTTAGTGATAGATTTCAACTTTTCCTTAAGTTACTTCTGTGAGAGTAGCCCAATATTGACTGGTTTACTCTCAGACACACTATTCTTTTTACCTTTGTGATTATTAGAGCATTTATCAGAAATGTCATTTTCATTACTAGCTCTAAATTCACAGGTTCACTCAACTTTCCTTTTATTCCTCTGTGTGTCCTATCATTCTTAACATGAGTCTCCTTATCAGATTCATAACCTAGAGCAGATGTCTGAAAGTCTCTTGCTCTTTAGCTATCTCAGCTTTTAAATATTCAACTTGTATTTCTAGCTGAGTTTGCATGTGAATAACATTCTCAGTCTTTCTTAGTGCTAAGCATGTGTGCAAGTTCAGATTCAAGAAATCATTCTTAGTAGACAGAGTTTGAATTCCCGATTTTAATCTTTCATTCTCAAGTGATTGTGATTTAAAACTAACATGCAGGGTTATAAGGAAAGACTTTAATTCATAGACATTTTCAATATCAATATTGAAGATAGAGTCTAGTACCTTGTCAGAGTTTAGAATGGGAGCATCAGTGTTTGTCATGAGAGCATAGTTTATTTCCTCTTCAGAGTCTGAGGAATCCATCCAATATTTCTTTGAGGTTATGAGAGCTTTTACAGATTCCTTGATTTTGCACTCAGTAGCAAAGTGCCCCATCTTGTTACACTTGTAAAACTTGACCTTTGATTTGTCAAGTGTTTTAGACTTACCATCTATATCTTCTTTCCTTCTAAATATGTCTTTATTCTCTGACTCTTCATGCTTCTTTTAGAAGTTTCCTTGCTTTCTGTATTTCTTACATTTCATCTTCTTGAAGCCTTTGACAAACATGGCAACCATATCCATTATGTTAGAGTCTGTGGATTCATTAGAGTTTACATCAGAGTCTGCCTCAGACTCTGATTCACTGCTCTCCTTAACCATCACAACTTTTCCTTTTCTTTTTAAGACTTTTAAAACTTTTTTTTGGTTCTTCAACCTTAGTCTCAACATTCAAGGCAACAGACTTTGCCTTGCTACTCTTCCTATTATTCATTTGATGTTACTCCAAGTCATGAGTTTTCAGCCTTTCATACACTTCATCTAGGGACATCTCATCCAAATCTGCCATATCTCTTATCAGAGATGTTTGTTAGTTCCATTCTTTAGGTAGAGCCCTTAGAAACTTAGTGTTTGAATCCTCATTATCATACACCTTATCAACCAAAGCTAAGTTATTCAATAAAGTAAGAAATATGTCATAGATATCAGTGAGAGGCTCATTTTGTTTAGCCTCAAAGTATTCATACTCTTGTATAAGAACATATCTTCTATTCTTCTTGATTTCCTTGGTTCCTTGACATTGAACCTCCAGTGCATCCCAAATTTCTTTAGCAGTTTTACAAGCAATTACTCTGTTAGACATCACAGAGTCTAGACTGTTATGTAGAATGTTTCTTACCTTTGCATCTTTTAGGACTTCTTGATTTTCCTCATTGGTCCACTCCTTCTTGTCCTTTAGAGTGTAGTGTTCAGGAACCTGTCTCCCTTCCACAACTATTGCTGGAACTAGCTTAGTTGATAGATACTGATCTTCATTGATCATGTCTAGATAATCAAGATTTGTGGCTTCCAAGAACATCATCATCTTTACCCTTCATGTAGGGTATTCAATCTTTTTCAAGATTGTGATTCTGATACTTTCATACTTGTTTCCAGACATTGTTTATAAGATCTTTTAGGTTAAATTAACCACCTTCTCTGATACCAATTGTTACCCAGATAATTAGCTATTATAGAAGGGGGTTGAATATAATAGTACCAAATAATCGATTATAAACACAAGTATGTAGAAGAAGTACTGCTTTGTATTAACTTTGATTGACTTAATACAACACTCTCTCAAGAAAAATAAATTTCTTAAGAGCTACTAGGTTATGAGAAATATAATTGCTTCAACGATCACATTGTAAACCTAATTATGTGTTTATATAGTACACAACTACCCTATCTAATTATGGCAAAGATAATGATCAATAAATACATGAATATTATTTCCATCATTATCTTCCTAAAACATAGCTTCCAGAAAGGCAATTGTTATTCATTGAAACACTTCCATCTTTATCTCAAATCAATCCATGATTTTTCGGTTTCCATCTGTCAAACTCTGATATCATAAACTCTGTCGAATTTTAAACTCTAATTGAGTAAACTTTGTTGACAGTTTCTAAACTCTGATAACGTCAGCTTAAACACTGATTGGCTTCAATAAACTATGTTTGAAGTATTCTTGACAGCATCAGTTCTTTATTTCTAACAATCTCCCCCAATTTATGCTTTATTCAGTAAAACATAAATTAACTTATAATGTCAAAAACCACATAGATAAATGTATCACTGTTTGAGTTTCCTACCTTGGCTTATACTCTCTTATAAGTAAAATCTCCAGACAGAAAATTATCAAGCAACTTCTTTTCAGCTATCTTTAACAATTCTACTAGTTTGTCCTTCAACTCCTTCATCTGATCACTAGAATCATCAATTTGAAAAATTGCAGCTCTCAATTTGTAGATTGATGTTCTTTCCATTCTTTCATATTTAATTATAATTAATATTTTTATTTGATTTTTAATTTTTTTAATTGTTATATATATATATATATATATATATATATATATATATATATATATATATATATATATATATATATATATATATATATATNTATATATATATATATATATATATGTTATGATAGTGTTTTTCTCAACTAATAATTAATATAATTATTTTTCAAAATTTTAATTATTACAATAATTATTGAATAATATTTGAAAATATTAAAAATAATTTATTTTATTATTAAATATAATATTTTACTAAAATTTTCTAAGCCGCGCGTAGTGCGGTATTGTTCCCTAGTTTATAAAATACTATGGAACAATGCCACGCAAGGCGCGGCTTATAAATTTTTTTAAAAATTTTATATTTAACATTTCATACTTGATGGTTGCTAAAAATTATTTTAAATATATTTTTTAAATGAGTTGTGATATCTATAAACATGCAAAATTTTCAACCACGACATCAGGAATATACATTTTTTTTAATCTAAATCTATAATTTTTAAAGTAATTACGTAAATTAATCAAATACATATATTCTATTAAACCCGAATAAGTACGTAAGAACAAAATTTTCAAATTTGACAATTTAGCTTAATATAACTTAATTAATTTGCATTATTTTAAAATATTTAATAACCACTGTAATAGTTTAATTCAAAATTAATAATTAATTTTTTTTAAAATTAATTATTATATGAAGTATTAGTTGAAAAAAGCACTATCATAACATATATATATATATATATATAAATTATAATAATTTAAAAAATAAAAACATGAAAAATATAAATTACAATAGCATTATGAATTAAAAATATTAAATATAATGAATTAGTTCTCTTAAAAGCCGACGCCCTCTCAAAATCATATAACTTTTAAAAGTCGACGCCCCTCTTAAATATACCGGGTTTGGTAATAATATAATAATTTATCTCAACATAATATAATATAATATCAAATATTCATGAATTATAATGTATATTGTAAAAATCATATAATTTCATGATTATAATTCTTACAAGAGAAAATTAGTCAATTATAATATATATGATTCACTATATAGTTAAATAAATGCAGATGGTTTAAGGAATAATTATAAATCGTTTTATATGTAATATAATGCCTAATTTACATATATAATATAGTTTTAAATTTATAGATTTGTTTTAACTTAATTTTTATTTGCTATAATCAATGACCCATTAAAATACTATTAAATGTAAGAACAATAAGAAATTAGAAAATAAAAAACTATCAAAATATATCTTTGAAATTTTAATTAAAATTGAAATAAATAATTGGATTAAGTTAATATTTTCATATTTTATTCAAATAATAATAATTTTCAAAGGTTAAAAAATCATTAAATTATTTAACTTATCTTAGACAGTTTTATTTAGAACTAAAACTCTTTTTAAAATATTTAGTAAATTTAATTCTACATTTTTAAAAATATACAACTAAAATTCTTTTTTAAAATATTTAATTTTAACTATATACAAGATAAACTCTATTCTATAATATTTATTAAATTTAGTCTTGACTTTTTAATTTAAATAAAATAAAATTTTCTGATAAAATTTCATAAAATTTGATTTATTCCAAAATTAAAAAATTAAAATTAAATTAATAATTATTAAACTTTAGTTTACACACACACACAATATTTATATATATACACTATAAATTGCTGCATAACACATTCTTAAATTTTGGTATCTATATTTAAGTTCAGATATGATTTTTAACTTAAATTTGACCCATAGAATATCCATTTTTAGGTTTTGTATCCATATTTTGGTTTGTAAAAGATCCATATTCATTATAGACTCATTCTTAGTTATAAAAATTGACTCCTAACTTTAATTACTATTAATGCTATTCAAAACATTTATGGTAAATTCATTAATAAAAATTTAAATGAATATTCAAAATTTTGGTAAGTTCATTAATACAAATTATCACATAACATATTTAATTAAATGTTAACATATATATATATATATATATATTAAATCACATATATAAGTTATTTATTTGTATATTTTTATCATGATTTATTTTAACATTAATAATACTAACATCTAGTACATTTTATTTATATTTTTTAAGACACCATTATCGTTAACAATTTCATGAAAATTGAAATAACAACCATAATTTTGTAATTAAAGGATTATAAGCTACTGTGGCTAGGGGTGAGTACGGTTAACCGAAAACCGAAAAAACCGTCCGAACCAAACCGACCAAACCAAAAATTTAGGTTTTGTAACGGTTTGGTTTGGTTATGGTTTTAAATTTTAAAAACTAAAAGTTTTGGTTTGGTTTTGGGTTGATCTAATTTTCCACCTGATACAACCGAACCGATATATAATATATATTATATATTTATAATATTAATTATATATAATATAAAAAAAAATTATAGTGCTACTATATATACATACAGTGAGCAAGTATCTAATATCTTATTCTCTTACTGTTTTAAAAGCTCAGCCCAAATGAAGAGTAATAGTCCATGCTCCAAATTATATACAAACATTTATTCTTTTAATTTACCCTAAATCCTAATCAGTTTACCGTAATATCTTGAGCCGTAGAGAGAGACCTGAGACTTGAGAGATAGATACACTCATACACCTTCAATTTCACTGAGTTAATATTCTTGTAAGTTTAACATTCTTGTTCTCTATTTCTGTATGTTACTGTCAACCGATTCATTATTATTTTTTTGCTAAATATTTGATTCATTGTTATTTAATGGAGTATGTTGTATGAATTAATTTCATTAGAGCTTTTCTAAATTTGGTTTTTGTTTTAGGATTGAAAGATATTCTTTTATTCTGTAGTGAATTGCGATGTGTTTACTGAAACAGTTATTGTAATCTAATGTTCTATTAAATACGCTAATTTATTTTGTTTCATTTTATAATTGAACTTTGTAATGGTTTTAAACTGAAACCGATCCGAAACCGAACTTTGTAATGGTTTGGTCGAAATGTTTTTTGGTTTGGTTATGATTTGAAAATTTGAAAACCCGAAATTTATGGTTTTGGTGGTTTTTCCGTCCTAACCCGACCAATCCATCCGATACTCACCCTAACCGTGGCTATAATCTAGTCATATTCAATATTCAATTTAAAAGTACTACGCCAAGAATCGAACCAGGAAGTTTTTTACAATCTCATGCACCACTTTTTTAGGATTGCTTTTAGCACAAGGCTGAGATTAGCGCTAACTGCCTTGTTAAACTGCCACGTCACCCGCCTGTAACCCGTGCTTGTATATATAGATAGATGGTCGTGCAATATGTGAAAAAAGTTTTAAAATAAAAATTATTCAAAAGTTGGTATCATATTTTTTTCAAGTAATTTATTTTAGTTTGTGATTTATTTTTAAAAATTAGTACCATTATTCGTATGTAAAATTCAGAAGTTTTTTTAAATTTCAATAAATAATAAATTAAAATTTAACAATATCGTTATATATAAAAAATAATAATTTAAAATTAAATTGTTTTTCTAAGAGGCTTGATGTGTCTGAGGATGATCTTAGGTAACACCCCGAGATTAAAACATTTTTTAATACAAACATAAGGGTATTTATATAAATGCATAATAAAAAATTTAATATTTACAAAAATGTCACTCACAATTTATATTAAAAACTGATTTAACCTCAAGTAGCCCATGAGTTCATTCTCAAGTACAGTTTTCTCTTTTCTAAGTGACCAAAACCAACTATTAAAAGTATATACTATATCCATGTAAATTATAATGTTATGTTAAATTCAAGGTGAAAGAATACCCCACAAGAGGACATGTCTTTTATGAGCCTCTATGAAGATCCAAGCCCATTAATTCTGAAAGTGATCAAAATTTATCAGCCCAGTACAGACGTAACCCAACCCAACCCAACTCTCCATAACACGCTACAATTTGATTTTCGCCCCATAAAACTAACGTTGTAAAATTTGAAAAGCCCATCTATATTAGAATTTCAGAATAAATTAATTAGATTTTTAATTTATTGTAAAAAAAACGATTTTGACACAACTTTTCCTCATAAATAAATTTTTATATTTTATGTACATTAATATAATTTTCACACAAAACCAACACAAATTTAGACCAAGTACACAATACAGGTACTGAAGTTGTTACAAGTTGTATAGACTTACTTGAAATCACCATTAAAACTGAGATATATATGAAGCCGCATTTTCTTACTAATGAACAAGAAACTAACTAGCAACTACATTTTACATTTCTCTAATTTTCATATCTGAATCGATGGTCTAGAAAGATCTAATCTCGACTAAAGCGCTTAGGTAGAAAAGTAATCAACGGTATTAGATCAATTCTCTTTTCTCTAATATTATTATGTATTTTTATAAATTTGTAACCGTATATTTAAAATGAAAATATTGATACTGAATTTTTATATCGTAACAAAATTATCATGACCATCGAATTTCTTTTTGTTTAGTTTAAAGTCAGTGTTGTAGGTTTACAATTTGACTTATTTCGCTATTGTTGAAAGGTTTATNAATGAAAATATTGATACTAAATTTTTATATCGTAACAAAATTATCATGACCATCGAATTTCTTTTTGTTTAGTTTAAAGTCAGTGTTGTAGGTTTACAATTTGACTTATTTCGCTATTGTTGAAAGGTTTATTTTCTGATTAAAGATTAATCTTCAGTATTGTAACTCATTTCAATTTAGGACTGGGTATTTTAAAAGTTTAAAAGCGTGATGTTTAGTTTCTGGTCAAACTTCTCGAAAAGATTTAATGAAGAATGATTGTAACTACTCACTCTGTTCCGAATTTATTACTGTATTTGTTTATATTTTTTATATGGGCTTTGACTGAAAATTATTTATATTATATAATTGATAAAAATTTATAATTTTTTTATTATTAAAACAATATATCAAACCTAATTTAGAAAGTAACTTTTCCTTTTAAATTATAAAAGTATAAATTTTAATTTAGAGTCAAAACTTAATTAATTAAATTATAAAAAATTAAAAAGGACAATTAATTTAGAATAAATAAAATAATAATAATAATCATGCATGCATGCATGCGCGAAATGACTAGGATTTGCGGCAACTGGCAATAGAAGAACTGCACGCTAACGAAAGATGACTAGATGACGCTAGAGGCATCGCATCTTTGAACTTGCATCATAATAAAAAAATTGTTCGATTTTCCTAAATCAGTAAGATTAAGTAATTATTTGTTAAATTCGAATAATTAAATTTCTGTAAAAAGAGTTCCGGCCAGTGATTTGAAAGCAACAATTATTATCGAAAGCAACGAGCTAGCAACACAAATTTAGTTTAAATAGATGATTCTTGTAATAAACTATTATCGAGAGCGAAAGAAGAGAGATATTGGAGTCGAATAATACTAGTCCTTGAAAATGAAATAACATGTACTAAAACAAGAAATTGAACCATACGAATCTAATTCAATAATATTAGCTTTTTTCATGGTCAGACTCGCAATATCGTGGAGCTACATATAATTGACGTACAATATCTTAACCAGAATACTGAACAACACCAAACAACAGAAAATACAAAATTTTGAAGGAATGAAATAACTAGGTAGTTAATTTAGCATACAAATGCCTCAACTTTCCTAGTTACAAAAAATTGATGTAAATTAAGTCACTAATTTAGGACCAGCAATTAAGTTGTGGTACAAATAAAACAGTAATTCCTGATTTGTTAGAACTTATCGAATATCGATATAACCCTCAACTCAATTTCGAGCTCGAACCAGAGGTGATGCAAGAGGAGAATGAGGAGACATTATTTTGTGAGGAGACATCATATGTGGAGTTGCTATTCTTGGTGTCTTCATTATAGTCTCATCCCACCTTCTGAATGATAAACTGAGTTGTAGATTCTTATGCCACATTTGTTTCTCACGTTCATCAGTTTGACGTACAAATTTCTTGATTCGTCGTAGCGCGATTCTCATTGTTTCATCATCCATATTTGCATAGCAAACTCTAAACCAGCCTGGTTCTGAACAATGAAACGAAGATCCAGGAGATACATTGAGCTTGACTTCATTGATAATTACGCGCCACAGCTCCATCTCAGCTTCAACTGTGGACTCTTTAAGTAGGCGTCGTAAATCCATCCAAAAGAAGAGTCCTGCATTACTCTGTAAATTTCCAACTCGGACTTGCATTAGGCCTCTAGTGAACACTCCGTGTCGTGCAGCTAGTCTTTTCCTGCTTTCGGATATGTATTTTTCTATGAATGTTTCATCGGATAACATGTTTGCTATTAGCTGTTGAGTCTGAGTTGAGACTAATCCGAAACTTGACATTTTTCTAGCACAACTAACAACTTTGTCGTTGTAGGAGTAGATGATTCCAATTCTGAACCCAGGAAAGCCCATGTCTTTCGACAAACTGTAAACTAGATGAATCAAATCGCGATTGCATTTCTTGTCCTCTTCCAGTATCTCAGCTATGCTGACATACATTGGCTTGGTAAAAACTGTGGCAGCATAAATTTCGTCACAAACAAGGTGGATATTTTTTTCATTAATAAAATTCACTAGGCTTTGTAATGTGTCACGATCTAAAATTGTGCCTAATGGGTTTGATGGATTTGTAATTAGCAACCCTTTAACTTTGATATTTGACTCCTCTGCTTTCTGATAAGCTGATTCCAAAGCTTCTCTGGTGATCATGAAATTATTCCAGCTTTCACAGACGACCGGAAGAAGTTTTACTCCAGTTCGCCACCTCAAATCACGATCAAATCTGCGAAAAATCAATATAAAATTGTAAATTTCTTAGTTTTTGTCTAGTTGTCAATTCATTAATTATCTGTCATTGTCATTTATAATTAATAGGTGTTTATGAAATGTCTTTGTAATGGGGTCTGCTTGCAGTTTTTTCATTGTTAGAAATTATAGCCCTCAGTTACATAGGAGCGGGTGGGATCTAAAACCATACTAGAAAAAAAAAATTATATAGGAGTATTTAATATATAGAAAATTTATCCTCTACTGAAAAAAAAAATAATACTCCCTCTGTCCAATTTTACATGTCACTTTTGAAAAAATTACACATCTTAAAGATAAATAATTTGTTTCTTTGTCAATCCCTAATAATTGCATGAAATGTAGATGAGTTGTTTATATATTTAAATTAGTCAAATATCGGAAATAGTAATATAAGGGCAATTTGTGAAAAAAAATTTAAAAAATTGTTTTAGAAAAAGAAAGTGACAAATATTTTAAGACAATTTTTTTTTATAAAAGTGACATGTATTATGAGACGGATAGAGTAGAGAAATATTAATTTATAAACTTTTTTCTAGTTTAGACCGAGATTTAAAAATTTCTGACTCCCCCACGGTTTGTAGGCCTAGTTTTAAAAATTATGAATATATTTGTTTTGTCATGGTACTGAATTGACCCCATGCAACTTATTAGGTATGTATTATTGCACCAAAACTGATAATTTAACATAACAGGAATTATCTAACAAAACTTTAGTGGTTCAAATTATATTAGACTAAAATGCTGAACATCAATGGAGTTTTATACTGCTAATTACCCAGGATAATATGGAGTTGGCACCAGAAAAGCATCACCGGGATTTGCCAAGCAGAAGGCCATCATTTCATGAGCCCCGGTAGCTCCTCCGCTCATAACAACGCGATCAGGATCAAATGTAACTGTATCGCCTCTTACTTTTGCCATAAACTTAGCAATTGCCTGCAGATTTCATTGAAAAAAGGTTAGAATAGTGGTCAAAGATTGCAGCAAATATGTTGAGAGCTAAAAAAATATGTGGTCCATACTTGTCTGAATTCAGGCAATCCATGATAATCTTGAAAAATAGCTATATCTTTGAAGTTATTTACTCCTTCAGTAGTGCAAATTGAAGCTTTTGGATTCTTCAGTATCCATTCTTGGATCAAATCAAAACACAGCTGCAACATAGCAGGAGGAGAAGTTAGAAAAATATGCATTTTTCAACATAAAAGATTAACGAACTCCATTGACAGATGAACAATATGAAACCTGATTTTCGGCAAGTCCCATCTGGATAACTCCTTGAGGATTTTCAGTTAAATGAAAAGGATCACTATCATAAGCCTTCCACCCATCAAAATAAGGTGAATTTTCTCCATGTCCGTCATTCGTCGCAATCTTAGACAACAAATTCTTCTTCCCAAATGCCATTTCTATACTTTCGATATATAATCGAAAAAAAATATTTAACTCTACAGAGAAAAAAGTCTACTACAAATTTTAGCTAGGTATATATCTGTTAGATGTATGAACAATGAGATATGAAACTTGAAAGATGATAATAGCCATTTATATAGAAACTGTGTAGGTATCAAGAGTAAATGTACGAAGGTTCTCTGAAGAATCCACATAGGTCCTAGGCAGCCACGTTTTGTCTTTGGTTAAAATTGCATAATACTAGATCTTACGTTAAAAATACTAACCGAATAAAATTTTGCATGTGGGATTTTAGTCAATTGTTGGAACAATGTAGTCCACAATTCAACATAACATGAACAAAAGAATTGACTTGTGAGTTTTGATCTAGTTTTGAATACATCCACACATACGCCTTTTACCATTCATCCAAATGTATTGTACGGAGTATGTATAAATTAGCGCAAAAGCAATACTTGTGCCATGGTGATCAAGTCATTCTACAAAGAGAAATATTTTGGTTAGCTCCATTATTACATGTGTTCATTTCCTGATTTAGAGTTCAAAATTTGCAATTTTAGCCATACAATATGCCAACATTGTGTGTTTATATATGTACCACATTTTACATATGCAAATAAACACTAATATTGTGATAAGACTGCTAGTTATGTTCACTGCTCTCTTGGAGCTACATGCCTCAGTTTTTAAACTTTCATGTACCCTAATGATTTAAGGGGAAATTTTATATAAATTTGACGATTTGAAAGTTGGTCTTGACCGGTAATAGTATCGGGTTAATTATTAAGTAGGTTATTATATAATTGAGAAAATCTGAATTATATCGCTCATAAATTTGGGATCTCAAATTTAACATAAAAATCAAAATTTATCAATTTGATCCTTAATGTTGATCACTTTATTGAATTTTTAAAATTTCCAACTTCCATTACATAACGACTCTTTTGCCCGTTGTTTAATTAATTTAGACCTTCGTTTATCAAAACCTCATATTAAAACAATCAATTGCAGCTCCATAATCAATGGGAAAATTTAAATTTTCTATGAATTGGTTAATGTTAATGGGTCAATTGATATATCCGAATTTAAAAATGTTTAATTTGAGACCTCAACTTTATTAAAGGTTATAAATTTAATTTTTTTATAACTATATAGTGATAAATTTAATAATTAACCCTAATAATATCATGTGTTTATTTATATGGAATAGATGAAAATCCTTTGAAACAAATGAAGTCATTTGAGAGAGGTAAGAGTGAATATGTATGTTTTTACTCTAAATTACGAATAAATAAAGGGGCTTCAACTAACTAGTAATCTTATCATGGAATAATGAAATATCATCTCTATTTTAAATTAGAGATTAGGGAGTGTAAAATATATCTAGGTAAGTTACATGAGATACATACAGTTTTATATGTAAATACGATAAGAGTATTTTTGTAAAATCAAGATTAATTTAAAATTTTATTAATATATTATTATTTTATACTACAATCTTAGAAAATTATTTAAAATGTATCTTAAGTTCTTTTTTCTCTTTAAATTAATAATTTACTTTAACACTATATGTATCTTAAAATATATTGAAAATGGACAACTAAAGGGACATCGATGAAGTATTTCTATAATTTTGCATATAATAATATAGATATTTGGTGTACTGATTCAATTGAATGAGGGTGCTGGTCCATTAACAATGTAGTATGGATGATACATTGATAAGAATTGCTATTACAAAATTATGTGAAATATTTCTCCGCTAATAATTTATTACTAGTTTATATTAGTTTATATTCTTTGCTATGCACAGATGAAATCGTTTTAATATTTTTTTTATATAATTTGAATATATTTTTATTTTTATAATAATAATTTAATTTTTATTTAATGTTATATGTATATATTTTATATAATTTTTCACATACTTCATTTGTATTTTAATAGGATAATGTTTTATATTTTATTTAGAGATGTGTTTTATTCAGGAGATTAATGTGATATGTATTTTAGTTAACATATTAGTGTTTAAAATTTAGACCCAATATAACTATCCGACCTAAATACCGAGCAAGGATCACCAAACTTTTAATGTTTCGGTTTTAATAATATAAGTTTATATCTCGTGCGAACACGGATGAATTTTTTTAGTTTTTTTAATCTTTTTATTTTAATATTTTTTTATATGATTTGAATTTATTTTAATTTATATAATAATAATTTAAATTTTATTTAATTTTACATGTATATAATTTTTTATATTTATAAATGAGTATTTATAATATCAACTCAATCTTATCAATCACTAATTAAAATTTATTTTTATAGTCATTGACTCTATATATATATTAAAAATATTTTTAATTTAGATTTAAAAAAAATTAAAGTTTTTCATTTTTCATAAATAAATTAAGAGAAAAAATTAAGATTTTCACTTTACAGCTATAAATGGTGCTAACTTATGTCCCTTGCGATGCACAGATAATTTTTTTAATATTTTTATTTTAATATTTTTTATATTATTTGAATTTATTTTTATTGGTATAATAATAATTTAAACTTTATTTCGTATGATATGTATATATTTTTATATAATTTATTTATATTTATATTTTAATGGGATAATATTTATGTGTTTTGTATAGAAATATATTTTAGGTAGGAGATTAATGTAAGATATTTTATTAAAATAAAAATATAATATAATCTGTGAGCAGTTGTATAAAAATAGGACTATGGGGGATAGAATTGTATGTATGATATATATTTTTTCTAAAATTAGATTTTATTAAAATTGGATGGTTAGGATGGTTTCTATGGTTCACCTAAAAATTGAACGTTATGATCTTTTCTATGTTCACCCAAGTGTTTTAAAAAAAGGTTCTCTAATTTGGTTATAATAATATAATATATAGTACAAATATGTATTAAATTGATTTTCACTATCATAATCTAATATATGTGCAATTCTGAACGAACTGATTTCCTCCAACTAATTTTTTTACTAAAAAACACTAAACCAACATGCACTAATTTAAACTCGTGGACTGTTGTTTCTTGTTAATTATAATTGTAGTTACCGGTTCGATTGAACTTGTGAGTTGTGACATGAACTTCTTCTTTCGAAAATGAAGTGGAATTTAAAATTCGTCTTTTTTATTAGTAAAAATATATAACTAGCTAAAACAACATGCACATCAATTTTAATTTAACAACTTATCTCGTCAAACTTTTCTTTTAGGAGCTTGTTAAACTTGTAATCATACAATTAGACGTTGACAGTACTCCAAGAGGCAAGATATTCAAGTTCGAGTTCTATACTTTCTATACTAATTATGCAAAAATATGAATTAAATTTGAAAATGGATGGACCTTGAATTAGTCAAATCCGACTATAATAATGGTAACCAAGCCACCACCCACATGCTTCGTTTTGTTGAGTGTGACCAATTTTATGTTTTCCTTTTTTTTTAATTGTCACTTTAGTGGAATTAATTCAGTTAAATCAGATGAGATAAATTAATATGATCTGAAATTAGTGTAACTAAAAAAAGCCCAAGCCGGGCTGCATTTTTAGAGAACTTTTGTCCAAAAATCAATTAAAATAATTGGTATATATTTTATATGAAAGGATAGATATAGTATATATTTAAATCAAATTATGTTAAAAGTAAATATTATATACTGTATCAACTATCGAAGTAACATAGCGATCGTACGTTATTAATATTGTAAATTCCATGTCTACATTGAATTTACGATATTAATAACGTATGTCTATTGCAAATATTTTAACAAATCAACACATCTTGTTGGAACGAACCAAAATATTTAGATGTACCAGCATAGCTGCAAGATAGAAGCACGCATATATTTAGGTGAAGTATTCAGGACTAAAAGACTTGAATCTAAGCAACCAGAGCCAATCTGTTTAATTGACCATGCTTTTTGCGTGGCTTGTGCTGGTTTCTTTGTGTGCGTCACAAAAAATGCAATTAGAAATTACACCTATATTCTCCTGTATTTCCGGCGTTCACTTTCACATACACACACATATATCTTTTATATATAAAAAAGAAATATATTAAAAAAATATTAGTTAAATAATTTTTTATAACTTTAATATTAAATAATAATAATACAAGAGTAAATCTTGAAAATAGTAAATATAGAAATAATTTTAAAAAATCATGCATAAATTTATTTTCAAAAAAGAGAACATATATTAAGAAGTAAACTTTATTTTTAAAAAGAACATATAAATGGAATGGAGGGAAAATTCCTGGACAATATATGTTGCATGATTTATAGGCAAAAGATAAATATTATTAATTTCCTTTAAATAATAAGATTAAAGTAATATAGGTAAAAATAAAATAGTTTTTTAATAATAAATAATAACAAATATAATTAATAATATCACTGTGATTATACTTTTCACCAATAACAGAAAAAGGAAGTTTAATTTCTTTAAAAGTGTTAATTCTCATCAAGTATGGACAGTTGCTTATCACTTTTTAGAAAGTTAATTTTCTATATATCAATTGAATAAATTTTTTACTTCCCATTATTCAATATATCAGAAGAAAGAATTTTATAAAAACCTAATACCTACATGTGATCAAACCAGCCCTAATTGAAAAAAACACTAATTTGAGTAACAGGAGAATGAAATGCATTTGTTCAACAGTTGAATATTCTAGACATACAAAAGTAGTATTATTTGGAGTAGTAATTAAGACCAGAAAATATAATTTCTTAAAAATTGATCCTTGGTCCAGCAGGACCAGCACCAAAGTTCTCCACCTAGAAGCTGTTTAATTTTCTGGTCATATATTTATATTCTCCACCTAGAAGCACTTAACTACCTCGCCTCTTACTGCATCCCGTTCCACACAAGGTCAACTCATCTTCACGAGCCTCCTCTTCGGGGCTTGCTACTTACTGTCTACATAGTTTTTTTACTTGCACTTTTAATATCAAAAAGATATTCCTCGAAAACCATAGTACATTTATATTATTATATTGTTATTGTCGAAAGATTAAAAGATTTGATCAGCCCTAACCCTTCTTCAAACTTATATTAAATATAATTTTATTTATTATTGTATAACATCATAATTTTATTTATTATTGTATAACATTATAACATGGGTTCTAACTATATACATATCTATTAACTAAAAATTTATATTAGGCTCAAACTGAATGTATTTATTATAATATGAGTCCAAATTTGGATGTAATTATTATGACATGGTTCCAAATTATATGAGAAAGTGTTGGTTGATATTGGGTCATGGGACTAAATAATACAACTGTCTATATTAAAAATAATTTTACTTATTATATTATGAGCTCCAATTATATACATGATACATATCTATATTAAATACAAAAAAATATACATATTTATGTTAAATATAATTTTACTTATTATAACATGAACTCTAACTATATACATATTTATATTAATTAAAATTTTATTTTAAACTCAAATTGAATATATTTATTTATTCTAACATGGGTCCAAATATATATTTATATTAAATATAATACTATATTTAATTTTATAAATTCAAATAATATACATATTTATGTTAAATAGAGATTTGTTTCTTATATATAATTTTTAACTATTATTAAAATAACTTTTTAAAAAAAGATATAATATAAAAAGCAAAACAAAACATAAAAAATAAACTTAAATATTAATCCGCCTGTTATAACCTTGTAATAATATATTGTTAAATTATTAATTTTTCTAAAACGATGTTTAGCTTCATGATATATTTATCAGGATCCTCCTCGGTCAAAAGTTCTTTTTATTCATCATAAATTATGAGAATATTTTAGAATGCAGAAAACAGGAAAATCGAATTTAAAACCTCTGATATTGTATTCTCGTAAAAATTGTTACCGATTCTCGTAAAACTTACGGAGGAGGTTTCCAATATATATATTAACATACTCCTCAAGTCCTCAGACTTCATAAAATTAGTGAGTAATGACATATTCTAGTTCTTCATGGTTTGGTTACGATAACTCGAAATTAAGGTCTTGGATGCGATAACTCGAAATCTACTTCCTTTTTATATACTACCTGGTAGGATTTAGTGCAATCATATACTTGTTGAAGATTAATAATTTGGTCAAAATGTTAGATATACCAGTTTCAATGTCTCAATCCCCTCTACTGAGGATATGTGTAAACCTTATGCACACCACATAACCTTCAATTATTTTAGGTGGGACATGAACGAAGCAGAAAAATAATAGACCGGAATTAAAGGCTGTCTTAGAAGTGACCTCTCAGTTTACTACTTAACAGTGACTTATATCTACCAATGAATGCTCCCAGGGATAGATCAGTACAGTTTGTATCAGGTCCTGATATTATTTATGTGTTAATAATAGATTTTCCTGAGATTTGAGATGACTTACGGGAAAGAGCCCCTGCTTCAACAATTTCGAGATCACAAGAGATCGAGCAGTGGAGGCTGCAGATGAATGTGAAATCAGTGTGAAGATTGATCATAATTCATAGCAAACTAAAAAAAGCAGTTAGATTCATTCTTAAACCAAAACACTCTCATTTATCTAGTCGATTTTGTTAATGAGAAGAAATTCAGTTTGTCACGGACGAATACTTGCGAAGAAACTGCAGATGAATATTTGTCAGGGACGAATTCCTTTTCTTTTTTTAATGTTATTGGCTGAAAGTTCATTATGAAACTTTCTAGTGAAGAAGACTATAGAAATATTATTAAATGACAGCCAAATTACTCGAGGACTAGGCTGAAAGTTCGTCAAAAAAGAAAAAATTCTAGTGAAGACTAGAGAAAGATTATTTCAAAAACTGTCAGAATCCTTGAGGACAAGGATCAAGAGTTAAAAGGCCAATTTCAGGCTCAATATGTTAAGCTCAATATTTTGCAGGCTCTTCGTTTGATTGCTCTGAGCCTGGATGTTATAAACTATAAAGTGTACTGCTCTGCAAATATAGCNGTTTTTTGGGTGGACCTAAGTAGATTTCTTGATCAATCATCCAACTTTTGAGACTGAGATAGACATATGGAGGTGTACAATTAGATATGTTAAGCTCAATATTTTGCAGGTTCTTCGTTTGATTGCTCTGAGCCTGGATGTTATAAACTATAAAGTGTACTGCTCTGCAAATATAGCCGAGGAGAATATGAAAATTGCATGGCAACAGAGTAGGAGAATTGTTCTGCAGAGTGATGGGATTGTAAAAGAGGAAAGTTTTCTGAAGAATCAGTTCATGGCTTTGAAGTTTTAATAAGAAATGTTGACAGGGCACTTGAATTCGCTTCATTGTCCTCCCTATTTAGGCCAGAAAAGATCGATACGGTTCTGTTAGATTACTTCTCATGTCTTTTCATGAGACCGCAGGCTAGGGTTTACAACAAAAATTTTGGCATGTTACATGACAGTTTTACACCCTATTGACTTCATGGATCCTACTTTAACTTATCGGGAATTAAAGTATTTTTCCGAGCCTCGATTAGTATTATAGAAAGCTACATGTATAATTAATGAATACTACCACAAGATAATAATATTAGTTTGAAGTTTTATAATTCAGATTGTAAAAGATGCAGAACTGCTGAAAGAACATATCTGTTATATAAGAACTTCATTATCTGATTGCTATATAATTGTCAAGATACTGAAAACTAACATAATCTTGGTTGTTTAAAATATGATAGACTTGCACAATTAAATAAAACACCCGTGGTATATTACATCAAGAAGAAATAAATTCAAAGAGTAGTTGGGCAAGAGGTGTCTTCACCTGTTCAAAGTTTAGATATCAATAATTTTAATATTTTAAAACAGCAGCCTTCTGAATAAATATGCCGCTAAAAAACATCAAACAACCTTTCGGAAACACAAGCATACAGCTCAACCTCAGTCAATTACAAATTTGTCGTTGAAAGCTTAATTCAAAGTTCATCATTCTTTAATTAAAAGGTGCAAAAGACAATATTGTAGTGTAGCAAACTGCAGGTAAGCACCGAAACTCTAAGATGTCCCAGAATTTAATAAGACAATGCACGAAAGCCATGGCCATAGAATTTCAGCTGCACAAAGTTGTTTTGGTTACCTTATATATAACACGAGATTAAGTATATGAATCCCAGTAGTAGTCTAGTAGGAGAGGTTGATGATGCGAGTATTAGTGAAATTCAACTGTGATGTGAGTATATACATTGGTACGATCAACCATTTCCTCGTAAAAAAGCTTCTTCCTTTTAACTCTTCAATTTCAGATACATGTTGCATTCTTATACTTTTTTAGGATGTTAAAAATAGAACCTATATAGATGTGATGATGTTCAGATACTTTGAAAATAATTGTATAGAATACCAATCAACTGATGCATTCCACAGGGTAAACAAGGGAACAAATGGCAATTGCAAATACATTTACAGTAAGTATTATCCTCAGCACAGACCAGATATGATCATGGCCAACGAAGATCAGTCGAATCAACCAAATTTTATCAATTGGCGATGAAACACTTGTTAAAACTCGGATGGAATTTTGCGTAATGACCAAAAAATAATCATTTACATGCGGTTCATTTCTTATTTACATAATCTCAATTCTATTATTCAACTGATAACACATGAATTTGGATATTCCTCAATACTGTGAACAGCGTATTGGGGCATGACATAAGGAGTGTGATTATGATAGGCTTTGAGAAGATCTTGAATCTGCGCCTCTTGATTTTTCTTCGTTTCTTCGGCCTTCTTCTTCTCTTCTTCTTTTTTCTTTTCTTCCTCTTTTTTCTTGTCCGGTTCTTTATCAGGACCAACTGATACTAATTCTGTGTGCCATAGTTTTCGTAATTTGTTCACCACGCCAATTGGATCAACATCTCCTATTACTGTTAGCTTTCTATCGTTCATATCTATTGATATGGACTCAACTCCTACAAAGAAAGTGTCACTAGTTAGCGCTCCCAGTTTATAAACTGTAGTAGGAGACCGAGAGTCTTGTGCACATACTACGACTTTTATTATCAGCACGCCATAAACACATCGGGTACTGAGGAGGGCCTAATATACACATATAGATCATGCGGACTTGCAAGAGTTCCGATGCATGAAAATGTTACGAGGAGAGGTTAATATTTACAGTATTATACTTGATCGTACACATTAGTACCTGAGAGACTGGAAACTGTTTTTAAGGCCTTCTTCTTTTCTTTTTCATCAAATATTTCCAACTTCACTACAACTTTCTGCAACAAACAGAAACAAGCTAAAGCTCGTTATTTTCTTCGAAACAAAAAGAGCATTATATAAGCTAAAAAAACAGTTTGCCAGAGAACACCGATGACAAACTTCTTGAAAGTAAATTTAGAAGNAAAACGAGCTAAAGCTCGTTATTTTCTTCGAAACAAAAAGAGCATTACACGCTTAGAAAACAGTTTGCCATGGAACTCCGATGAGTCGATATTGTTTAATATCAAACCATGACAAATTAACTTCTAGAAGTAAATTTAGAATAACACATAAAAATTAAATACGAATCACTTAATTAAAGAGTCCTCTAGAAATTAAGTAGCTGACAAAGGAAACTTCACCTTCATTTCTAATGAAATCCTGACTTCTGCAGTAGAGTCGAAAGGAATTGTAATACAAGTACATAAAATATATATATTTATAGACAAGGATACAGGGCACACAGCTTTTTATATATTCTGTACCGCCCGTAATACGAACTTCCAAATTTTGCAATTTAATATACTCCTTCCGTCTCAATTTGTTTGTCCAGTTTGATTTTAAGATTTTGATACAACAACTAATACAATAAATTGTTTTAAATGTGTTGATAGTTAATGGAATCCAACTCATCATAATTAACCAATTAAAAGAGTAGAACTCGGGGGTGGTGTAGATGATTTGAACTCATATTTTACTCCCCAGCTAACTAGCTCCCAAACTATATAAAAAGCTTGTACGTTTTATTTAGAGATTTGTCATCGTAAGCCTCGACTTGCAAAAACAAAACCAAATCAAACATGATCGGAAACTTACAAAAGTTTAAATTTTATTTTATCAATATATTTAGTGTTAACCACATCATTCTTGCAGTTCATACAGTATAATTTTTCTAAGAACATATGGGAATTTCAAATTTTGAACATACTTGTCACTTACCGTTTCAAATTATCTATCCCTCGCTCCTTTAACTTCTAAATTTATTATCTTCATTATAATTTTCGCTTGAAATAATTCTAAATAAATTTTATATATACCTATATTTGGTCAATGGAATTAAAGTCGCGGAATATATAGTGACATAATACCCTCAAATGGTGGAACTAAAAAAATTGATCTAGATTGTCACCAAAGAATCATATTTTTAAACTAACAAGTTATGTACTGTAGTAATCATTTTCAAGACTTTAAATGGAGGGAGTAGTTACGAAAAAGGGCTAGGTGCTGAAGACAAGAACTGGTAAATGACAATCCTAGCAGAACAAGTGAAAAACGACAGATTTGGTGAAAATCTACAATATATACTTCTAAAAAACGTTAAACCAAGAAATATTTCAAGTATGTTCGGTACCTGTTACGATTAGGGACAATTTGTCAAGTAGATACAAATTTTTTATTGTTGTTATTAAATAGGGGAATGTTATGGTCATGGACCTCAAAACTATATTCACGAGATGCTCCTGAATGATGCGGTAATAAACTAATGATGATACGCTAGAATGAGAAATTTTGATTAATATGGTTGATGTGAATGCAGCTTTGTTTCATTTATTATTTTTATATTTAATTAAAAAAAATATTAAAATTTTTAAATTATTCCTAAAAATTATTTATAAATATCACTTGTTTCATTTTAATTATTTTGAAAAAAAATAAATGTATAAACATGCATTCAAATAATTCTAATCAATTAAAATTTTCCTTTCATATCATTATTCTTATATATCAATTAAACCTTTTATTTACATTATTTAAAAATATATCCATTTAGGCATTACTCTATTGTATTATACATATAGATTATTAGAGTAACACTCCGCTGCAAATTTTTTAGTGTGAGAATCGAAAAAAAACTTACTAAATTCTGTAGAATCATAATATAAAAATAATAATACATAACTATAATTTTATTTACAAAAGTATAATAAAAAATTAATCTAAACATTTTTTTAACATTTTTTATTATAATTCTACGAAATTTAATTAAAGTTTTCACGATTTTTACGTTAAAAAATTTTCACCTCATTATTACCTAAATTATTATAGTGTAATGCAGATATAGAGTAATATGCCCATGTGGATAGTACATGTAAGAATCCTATCCACCTTTTTTTTAAGGGTAGAATCCTATCCATCTTATAACTGTTCAAAAAATACTCCTAAATAATGTGGTAATAATGATATTATAAAATGAAAAATAATAATTGATATGAATTGTGGATTTTTCATTTTATATATTATTTTTATAATAATAATTAAAATAAGATAAATAATATTTCAAAACTTTTTTAGAAATTATTTATGAGTGAATGAGTTATATAACTCATATATATATTTATGTTTAAAAAAAAGATTAAAATAGTCAGCGATGCCTTTCGAGATTTAGAAAAAGACAATTAAATGTCAACGCATGAACATATTGGCATTAGACGTCATTGTAATTGGGTTAGTTTATTTTCATTTCAGTTCTTAAATAAAAGCGGCATGGGATGATGAGATAAGTCACTCCTCCCCAATATAAATTTTTTATTATATCATATATGAAATGAAATAAATAATAAATGATACCACATAGTCACGACTCACGCATTCTAAATACCACATATCTATATATAAACTATATCTATTTTTTATTAATGTTTTTTGTATTATATTAGAAAGAATTCAATCCAAAAATCTATAGATTAAAAACCTGACAAAAAAATATAGGATCAAGTATTAGCATCGGTGCTAAATTATCGTAAAGATCTTCAAAAATAGAGACTTCATAATTATTTTATCTTAATTAATTTTAAAAATTAAATATGATATATTGCGATTAGACTGACAATTTACCACATGTCACGAAAATTTAGTGTGTGTTTGCATTTTGAGTACTTGATACGAAAGTACACGAACACGAATGTATATTACTGAGATTTAGTATTGGTTTTGTATTTATTCTTTGCTACATGACACTACACGAAGTATACGAAATAAAATAAATAAATAAATATTTTATATATAGATATATTATTTTTATTATAGGTATATGTATATTTATTTATATAATTATACATAATTTTATAATCTTGTATTTAACTATGATTTAAATATATATATTTAATATATATTTATAGAAATATACTTAATAATATAATGTTTTAATATATTTATCTATTTATTTATGTATTAATTTTTTTGATATAACACAAAAACATGATACAAAAAGTATACGACACGGAGGTACACGAACAAAAAAATGCACGTGTTTTAAATGGGTCGTGTTTTGGTTATATAATAAAATATATATACGCACACAAAATTTAATGATAAATTTATAAATGAAATTATATAGTATGTAATTGTATATTATATATAGATATTTAAAAATTATCGAACAAAGTTTTTAACCTAAATCGGGTTGGGTCGGGTTGTCTTAAAAATATTTATAACCCATACCCAACCCATTAAAGTCGGTTGGAATATTTTTAAACCCATTCAAATGTCG
Organism: Oenanthe javanica; assembly: GCA_008931105.1. Taxonomy (NCBI): domain Eukaryota; kingdom Viridiplantae; phylum Streptophyta; class Magnoliopsida; order Apiales; family Apiaceae; genus Oenanthe; species Oenanthe javanica. Next base: position 25,663 of record QRFB01011371.1, read on the forward strand.
AGTTACTTTTAATCAGTATAATTGATCAAAAAGAGGGTCGGGTTGGTTCGGTTTGGCCAACCTGTGTGCACCCCTAGTTGCATTTGAGTACAATTTGGTTGCATCATATTTCATCGGTTGCAAAATCATATTTTTGCAAAAAAAAAATTTATAGATCGTATTTTTATAAAATATAAAATAAAAAAAAGTATTTTACAAAAAAATTAATAATTAATATTTTTCAAAAAAACCTATTTTTTTATACAAGTAGTGAACATAACAGTACCCTTCTATTACAAGTCAAATAAATACGACTACTACTAAATTGTACTATCTCCGTCTCAAATTATCTGTTATGTTTGACTTTTTTGAAGTTAAATTGACTCGAATTTGACTGAAAATTATATATAATATATAATTGAAAATTTTATAAAATGTATATCATTAAAAAGTATATTTAATTTATTTTAAAATTTATTTTCCAGTTTTTTAAAACTATAAAAAAATAATTTTTAATTCTCAGTCAAAATTGTGTTAAATTGATCACAAAAAGTCAAATAAGACAGTGAATTTGGGAGAGTAAATAAACTAATACCACTAAATATCAAATCTTGATATTGTTCTTGTATCTTTTTTGCGTGGATTGGCACATACAGGTGTGATGATTGATTCAGCAATGTCTAGAGGACTAGAAGATTCAATGATTTTAAACAGTACGAACATAATGTCGAATTATTTGCTTCATTTTTACTTATTTATCCATGCACATTGGTATATGTTGAGAGATATATTATGATATTACTAAAATTAAAATATTTTATAAAAATATTGATATATTTCTATTAAGAGATATGATACTTGTTCACCAAATCTTGCAATCTATATATATTTGAACTATTATGAATGAGAAAAAAGGGGAGATCGAGAATTATTATGGCATTAGAGTCAGGTTAAATTATTTGCGAGGTTGTGAGATGAAGGAGAGAAGAATGAGAGAGAAAACAATTTTCAAGAGAAAAAAATATTATACCAAGAGTTTAGTGAGGAAAAAAATCTGACAAGGTTTTGTGAGATGAAAAAAAAAAGATATGCACGAGAGGTCGTGGGTATGAGATTGACCTATAAGAGTTTGTAGGTTGATTAAAAAAAAATCCGTTTGATGTCGTGAATGTGCAAAAAAATAATAATTATGAGAGTTCGTAGTTGTGACGATAAATAAGGAGATCATATGAATGATTTATTGGCAAATGGAGAGAGTGACATTGATGAAGAAGGCGGCAAAGAAGATAATGAAATTCGAAGAATTGAAGTTTTTTCCGTGCAAGTTGGGCATTCAAAATCTCTCTGCTTCAACTTGAGGGATGGTGTTAAGAGATATATTAAGATATTGCTGAAATTAAAATATTTTATAAGGATATTGATATGTTTTCATTATTAAGATATATTATACTTGTTGACCGAGTCATGTAATCTATATATATTTGAACCATTATGAATGAGAAAATGGGGAGATTGAGAATTTTATCAGTATCTCCTTTCACATATCCAGAAAGTTAACTACAATTGCGCAACAGCAGCTGGCCTTTTATTTTGTTAAGAATAGATTTAATCTAATAGAAGGATGAAGAAGGGGTTTACATTTTGATATTTCGATGTCCTTGTAGTAATAGAATGAGCAATAAACTTGGTAAATGTCTTTTATGCATGAAGTTTTCGATAATTTGGGATGTTCTCTACTTGTTAAAAAGTTTTGAAATTTGGATATACACGTTGAATGCGAAGATGAGTGCCGTGGCTNAAAAAGTTTTGAAATTTGGATATACACGTTGAATGCGAAGATGAGTGCCGTGGCTAATAATTTCCATAGATTGATGTAGCAAGCCAATAATGGTTTTATGAATGGTGCCCAGACTAGACTGTAGATCCTCTGCAGTATTACATGGTGACTCCGTAAGAACCCTGCAAAAAGAAGCATATATCTTAAAACTGATTAAGATGATAAATTTCGAAACTGTAAGCTATTGACACGTACACTTGGTAGCCTCTGGGAATGCATCGAATACTGAAGACACAATCTTCAATAAATTCTGGAATTTACATGGACAACAGAAATTTCAGTGGTTCTCAATTTGTAATCTAACAACATTACTCACTAAGTATTTAACATTAAGACTTTACCAGTGCTAGTGCTCCTGGTTTTATTGGCGGCTCAATCACAATTTGAGCTTTGCTACACAATTTATCGCAGGTAAGTGAAGTTAAGATGTAACTGGTATTCGAGAGAATGTGTAAGAGTGTTAGTGGAATATTTACTTGATCAGTAGTCGTTCTCCTCCCTTTGATAATACGAAC
>QRFB01011372.1:0-27990 GCA_008931105.1 Oenanthe javanica
ACAGAGTACAGAGACAGCCTTTTTGGATTATGTGCGCTTTTGCGATACGATGCGTCTATTGTACTGTACACATGCCTCACATAGACCACCTATATGGTTATTTACCCGCTTAAATGCCGTGCCTTTTTAAATATTTAAAATATATTTATTATAATTAATATATTTTATTTTATATATTATAATTCTTTAATATATTTACATTTTATAACATTAAATATAAAAATATTATTTTATTCTTAATTACATTTATTAGTTATTTGTATGTTTGTTCTTATATTATATTGCATATCTATGAAAATATAAAAATATTAATATAATAAAATATTTTTAGTTATATATTTTTTTATTTTTTTATATATCATATAAAAATAATATTTATATAATAATTGTTTGCTTATAATTTATTTTAGAATTTGTACATATTTATAAAAATATTATAATATTATTATTAATATTTTTATTATTTTCATTTGTATTGAATATATGAAATTAAATGAATTATAATTTAAATTATAAAATTTATAATGATTTTATAGCTATAGAAGTTATTTGATATACGGTTTTAATTTAATGTATTTTAGTTTCACGTAACTACACCAACCATGACGACCACATTAACCTCATTACTTTAATTATATATAGGTATTTACACTAATTATATATAGGTATATAATGTTAATATACAGAATGATATTATATATACTGTAATAATTTTGATAAAAAAATGTTTGTGAAGATTGTAGTGTAAACAGGGAAAAAAGACTTTTGATTAATCTAAATTCCAAATTAAAAATTTTAAAATCCAAATTATTATAAAATGTTTGAGTTAGGGTAAAGATTGACATCACGTCTAGATTGTAAAAAAATTTAAAGTATTTGATATGTCTTTGAAATAAAACGAATATTATTTGTATTTGAAATAAATTGAATATTATCTTTATCAAAATCCGACAACTTTGGATATAAATATGAATATGAACATATCTGTATTCGATAATATCTGAATTCAAATTTAAATATATTATATATAGAATTATATAATATAAATATATATTTTATTATGTTCGATTTATAATATATACATATATATTTATTTATTTATGAATAATATATTTTTATAAGATATTTATAATTATATAAGATATTTATAAGATATAAATTTAATATTTTAAAAATAGAAATATATAATTAAAAATTGTTATTCATTTATTTTTGAAAAATATAAAACAGAATTCGGATTCGGATATTATCCGTCGGTTTAAGATACATTTTTACCTGATATTTTCAAATTTAGATACGGATTCGGATACATATTTAGATTTTCGGATTTGAATTCATATATTGCTTTGCCAAATCCGTCCCTGAAATATGTAGCATTCGTAAAAGATTAAGATTGCAGCAATATATTACGTTCATCAAATGGCAAACGAATACGGTAGAGTGCCTAAAATTTAATGCTAGTTCACATATTCAATCCATTTCGATTCCGTGATACCACACGTACAAGACTAAATTTTCAGGAGTCATTTGTTTACAAAGCATAACAGGAAAGCAAAAAATTACAAATATCAGCGCCAGATTATGAATGATTAATGAACTCCAACAGATGAAGATCTTGTAGCTTCTGATTTTGCTCGAAATATGGAGACCTCGTACAATTTTTTAGAGGAGTCGAGCAGCTCAAATACGCAAACATCACCTAAATTCAGTGAATTTTCTCGTATAAACCGGATCCATCCACGAATTAAAGTACAGCGATCCCACATCAAAATACAATCAACTGCCCAACTTCTTTCTGCAACCTGAAGAAGAACTTGATTCCTGTTTTTCCAGTACTTAAGAAAAGTCTGTTGAAAGGTTTTTGGTATATTCTGCTTAAACAAAAAAAGAAAAGCATATATTTTAAAAAATTTAAAAACCAACATTTAGATATGTACAAGTGTATCTTACCAAGCTACGTCCAAATACATGTGTCGGTTTCATGGAGACGATGAAAAAGGGTTTGTTAGATTTAAATGCATTAGCAGAAGCAAGTGCTCTATCTTTCTCTTCTTCACTTGCCGACACTCCATCTCTATATGCTGGAAAGTTCCAAATATCTGGACTTGGATTTTCATTGCGTGCAGATATGCAGTGTGTGTATTTAGAAATTAATTGAGCAAAATACATAAATCAGAAACCAAAAAAAACTTAAGATAGAGGTACAAAGAGAAATGACCTTTTTCTTGCTTCAATATTGGTCTACTATGAAATGCTTCTTGACTAGCAGAGCTTGTTCTTCTCTTCTTACAACTACAAAGAATAATTAGTTCACGGCTACTCGAATCATTAATTACAGTCACTATTTTTCTCGTTGGAGGGACATATTCTCCATCATTGAGGTTTGGATAGATTATCTCGGTCGCACTTGTGTCAAACAAACGTACTTGAAAATTACAATGTCCCGTGTAATCAAAAACTAAGAGATAACCAAAACTTAGAGAGTAGAATGTTGCAAAATTAGGCCAACCATTTTGCAGCAAAACCTCCCCTTCTTTTCTTTCCACATCCACCGGCCAAGCTGCACCACCTGGAACTTTCAATACAACACGTTCTCGTAACTCGTCTCCGCAAACTTTTACAAAATTTTCGGGAATTATCTTGCATCCACAAATATATATATACACATTATGCATGCACAGAATGAGAAACACAGAGTTATCAATGTTAATTAAATATGTGATTATGTTACACATATGGGAATCGTAAAGGGTGGTTGTGAAATACTTACAAGCTTACTCTTTGAAGAAATTTCGGAGACGATGATTTTAAAGAAATTGTGCATATTTGCAGCATGAAAAATTCGTACAGACTAAATGTAATTCAGACGTTTAAAAGAATAATCTTGGAAAAGCAGTATGCCTTGGCAGGAGAATCATCAATTGAGTAAGACCAGACAAATCTCACGTCAACTTCAATATATTACTGTACTAGTACTGGCATGGTTTTTCTTTGTGTGCTGACAAGAAACTTTGGGAAGAGAGAAACGATGGGTAAAAGAGTTCAGTTCTTTTTGACCACCTGCTTAATTCAAAGTAGTTTGACCATAAAATTAATTTTTTCACAAAATATAAATTAAATATTTTAATTATGTAATATTATAAAAATACAAAATTTTAAATTTTAATTATGCTTTAAATTGTATGCAAACAATCAAATTATATATATGTTGGATATTGTGTCCCCCCTATACAATTTTTCATTTATTATTATTATTATTATTTTCTTTTTAAACTTAATCAAGACTAGTGGTAGTCTATTTTACTTTTCAAGATATCAAGATTAGTCTCGAGTATTAGAAAACGGGTTAAATCAGAATATCATATTATACAAAATCCACTTCACTCTCCAAAGTCCATTGTGATCCTCTTCACTCTCGAAAGTTCATTGTGATCGAAAATTCATTATAGGATGGAAATTGGATTATAAAGTGATTCGTCTTTTTTGGACTCGTCATAACACAACATTATTATTTTAATAATGATATTGGGATAGTAGGTATTAGAACTCAAAATCTCCTACCATCATAATTTTTATATTATATTAAATTACCAATTCTTCATATTAATAAAAAATGGATTTATTAGAATCATATTATTAAAAATAATTTGTTAACATAAATATTAGAATCATATTATTCAACATAATTTAGTAAATATTGACAAAAAAACAAACATAATTTAGTAAATATGTTGTTGATATGTTGTACCCGGATTGAAATAGAGAAATTTTATAACTATAAATTAGCTTAGGTTTTGTATTTAGAGCATCTTAAATGGAAGGTATCAAGAAGGATGTCAAGTTTAGTGTCATTTGATTTGATTGTCACCTCATTGAAATGTAACCTGAAATGAAATGCATAATGTATTATTTTTTTATTATATTAATTAGAGAAGTATTTAATGTGAGAATTATTTAAACTTTTTATATGAGTTGCTAACTATTAAAATAAAAAATTGTCATATTTAATATAAAAAATATTACTCTATTATTTATAACGAATTGTCAAATTTTGATAACCCACGTCTTCGTAGGAGATTATGGGTGACAATTTCGGATTCGTATTGGGTTTATTGTACTTGGGGCAACCCCGACTCGACCCGAAACGGGGTGAAAAATCTCAACCCGAACCCGGTGTATTATGTACCTGGTCAATCCGAAAATGATCCGTTTTGATCCGAAAATTATTAAAAATTAATTATTTTATTTTTATATAATTATTTTTATTTTTATTTTATTAAATAATATATAATGATAACTCTATGAGATGATATTTTAATATAATTATTTAAATAATATGTAGATATATCAAAAATTTATATTTTTTGTAATATGAATTTATATTTTTATATAATATATTTTATATATTAAATTTTTGGATCAGGTTCGAGTAGTTTCGCTCATCACACTTTCACATTCGTATAGGAGATACTCTAATAATGGCCTACTGGAATACTGTCTCCCCGCGTCCCCACCTTGTTGATGGGCTCTCTTCGCCCAAACAAAACATGACGGAGTTATGATCACTATTTTTGTGACTGAAAATTTTATACTGAACCAAGTGAGGTAGAATTTTTACACCTTAGTGATTGTCTTTCGAACAGTCAGTTTCACAGCTACAATTTGAACAATTAATTTAATGGAGTCAAGATTTTTGAAATCATCGAGAGTTTTAAAATCGGAACTGAATAAATAATTGCGATTGCAATTTTTACTTAATACTCTCTCTGATAATGTAAGTCTGTTTAATTTTTTACACAGTAATTTTAAGTGTCTTAACTACATAATTAGAAATAATTTTAAATAAAAATAAAAATATTAATTTTTTATTTAAATATTATTTTTAACTATTTAATCAAAATACCTAAAATAATTAAGTGGTAAAATAATTGTGTACCACCAGAAGTAAATCACTTATAGTTTCTTGCCTGACTAACCGGCCGGTTAGTACTTTGGTCACCGTTCTGGTATTCTATCACTTCAACATGCATGAAAAACAACTTATAATTTTAGTATTAAGAGTAGTCATTTATTTATAATTTGGCAAAGCAGAACAAGAAAGCAAGAAAAATTACAAATATCATAGCCAGATGATTACTGTTGTCCGATAAATTAAGATCGATCACGCAGCTGCAGCTGCAGCTGCAGCTACACGTTTTGCTCGAAATATGAAGACGTTGAACAATTTTCTAGAGTGATTGATCAGCTCAAAGACGCAAACATCACCTGGATTGAGTAAATTGTCTGTTATGAATGTCTTCCATCCAGAGTTTAGATAGCTTGAAAGATAACTTGATCCTTCTGCTTCCACTTGCTGTAGATAAATTGATCCTTCTGCTTCCACTTGCTGTAGATAAATTGGAAAGTTTTCCTTATATCCTGCACAAACGAAAGTACATGTTAGGATTTTATGTTGAGGTTTTCAAAGTTTTAGACTTGAAAATATTGATTACTTACCACGCCACTTCTACTTATATATGACGGTCTCAAACAGAGAATAAAAAAGGGGTTCTGTGATTGAAAAGCCTTGGCCAAGTCAAGTGCTCTCTCTATCTCTTCTTCACTTGCCGACCCTCCATCTCCGTTTGCTGGAAAAAGCCAAATGGATGTGTGAGTAATTAATGAGTATTCGTAGGATACACTGTAATGTGTGCATTGTGTTTATATATTAAATTGGATATTAGCAAATATATAGCCTACAAGATAGGGAAGAAATGACCTGTTTCTTGTTTCAATTTTGATTCAGAACTTGTTCTCGTATTCTTACAAGCCCTCACTAGTTCACATCTACTTGAAGTAACAATTTCAGCCACTCTTTTTCTCACTTTGGGCAGTGAAGCCTCCTCGTTATGGTTAATATTATCAGTTGATGGTTAGTCTATCTCAGTTGCACTTGCGTCGAATACACGTACTTGAAAATTAGAATGTTCCACGTATTCGAAAATTAAGAGAGAACCAAAACAGAGAGAGTAAAATATTGCGAATTTAGGCCAGCCATTTTGCAACCAAACCTCGCCTTTTTCACTTTCCACATCTACTGGCCAAGGTGCACCGCCTGGAGCCTCCAACATGATGCGTCCGCGTAACTTATCTTCATGATCTCTCACAAATTTCTCCGGAATCCTCTTCGATCCACAATATATGTGTGTCACATATACCTACATAAACATGCACAGAGACATAATATATTTATACATGTAGATTACGAGTATTACATTAGATATAAAGTATTATGTTACACATAACATATCTTGAAAGGGGTTCGTGAGATACTTACAAGCTTGCTCTTTAGACTAATTTCGGAGGTGATGATTTTAAAGAAACCTTGGGTCTTTGCAGGATGATTGGATCTCAAAGCAATCTTCATGTGCATTTTAGATATTTAAAATTTACCCTTTAATTGCGTTTACTTACCTGGAAGTGAAAGTGAAATATGACCATGCAAGTATTTATGTATGCAGGGAATAAATCGAGCGTTAGACTTTTTGAATTCTGTAACTGAATAATTTTGATCTTAAGATAGATATAAGTAGGGTAATTAATCTTAGATGTTTGTGAAAATACGTTTAGGGTTTGATATGTGAATGGCGCGACATCTAAAAACAAGAATCTTGGAAAAACAATGTGAAGATATGAGAGCATGCACTTCAAGTACTGCTAGTTGTTGCAGTTAAAATTTTATATTAATCAATTTTCCCATTAAAATATATATATATATATATATACACACACACACACACTTTCAGACTTGCACTTTAGAAAAGAAGGAAAATAACCCAACAAATATACTAAGCTACCCCTGTATTCTGGGCAACACCTCCCCAAATCAGTCGTAATGCGCCACCTTTTGGTCCCTGACCGCCGTATCCACGCCCTCTCTTTCCTCGTACGCGCCGCCCATTACAAAGGCCAAGCGGCCCCATCAGCACCTACCCCACCAAAACCCCCAAAAAAATCAGCAACATTCACATTACACAACCAAACATGGGAAGACCAATACAGCTGGATGTCCAATCTCAACGACAAAGTAGCAATGCGACACATGGATGTTTACATGGAACAAGAAGAAAAGTACACTGAAGCTGTCATGTCTGATACTCTTCGTCTTCAATCCAAATTACAATCCCAAATGGCTTCTCGTCTTCACTTCCACCTCTCCACTCCTCCTCTTCGCTGGGGCCCTTGGTATTATCAATCAATTCATTCTCCTTTTCATTTCAACACTGGGCATTTTCATATATGTGTTGTTTGATTATATTATATGCAGGTTGTATTATCGTCGAGTTGAGGAGGGGAAACAGTACCCTGTTCTTTGCAGGAGGTTAGTTAGTAAGAATGACGAGTTTATTTCCAATAAAAGCCCCTCTGCCGGGTTCGATTTTACGTCTGGGAGGAGGATCGAGGAAAAGTTACTTGATTATAACAAGGAGGCTGAGAGATTTGGGGGTATGTTTTCTTGTACCCAAACCCCACTTTGTGTTTGATTTTATGTTTCATTGTCGTAAATGACTTGGGAGGTTTTTTTTTTTTAATAGGGTATGCTTATGAGGAATTGTCTGAAGTGTCTCCAGATCATCGTTTTCTTGCGTATACTATGTATGATAAGGATAATGATTATTTTAAGTTATCGGTTAGGGATTTGAATTTTGGGTCTATTTGTAATAACCCTCAAGCTGATCGAGTTTCAAGTTTGTCTTGGGCTATGGATGGGAAAGCATTGCTTTATGTTGTAACTGATGAAGAGCTAAGGCCGTATAAGTAAGTCTGTGCTGGTGAATGTACTTGGATTTTTGGTTGCGTTTAGTTTAACGTAATGTCATTATATGGTTTTTGTTAGGATATATTGTAACATTCTTGGAACAAATGAAGATGTATTGATTTATGAAGAAACGGGAGGAAATGTACATATCAACATAAGACACACTAAAGATTTTCGTTTTATAACTGTAAATACATTTTCAGCAGCATATTTAAAGGTATAACTGAAGAACACCCCCCTAGACATCCTACAGATTTTGTATCATTCTAATTTCGAAATATCATTCCTTGTGACCATCCATTAGGTATTTCTGATAAATGCATCCGATCCTTTATCTGGATTGACCCTTGTTTGGGAGTGTGCACCACAGTCCCACTGCATTGTAGAGCATCACCAAGGATATCTTTACCTTTTTACAGATGCTACCAGAGAGGGTCAGCTTGCCGATCACCATCACCATCACCTTCTGCGCACTGCTCTTGGCTCATCTTCAGGTCCAAAAACGTGGGAGGTTTGTTATCATTGATAGAAATAAAGCTATATGTTATGCAAGTGTGTTTTTTATACCTCCAAGTCAATTTTTAGTAATGTTTTCTTCTTTATTTTAATTCACTTTCTTATAAAAGATATCTGAACAAGCGAACTACTATTATCTATCATTTATTTTCTTGGCAGAATGTGTTAATTGATGACCCAGAGTTAATTATCGAAGATGTTGATTTCAGTGACTCATACTTGGTACTTGTTGTAAGGGAAGGTCAAAATTTTAAACTTTGCTCGGTTGATCTGCCTTTGCCATGTGGTAAGGTAATTTTATATTTTTTATTACAATACATACACATTGTTTTTTGTATTGGTGCTGAACAGTTTCCAATTTGTCAAAATTTTGATGGGTTTTTTAGAAGACTGAAAAAGGCTGGTACACATGGTAATTGTAAATTTGGCGATAATAACAGTTACATAAATGGTTCCATCAGTGAGAGACAAGTGCCTTTTCGAGTCATAGTTGACTGTTTAAGGACTTTAGTTTTTTTTAATAAAAAGGAAAGAATATCCTTTTGTGGTTCATCATGTCCTAATATTTGCCCTTGTTTATCAAATGATAGGCATGTTCGATTGGATTAGACATCCATAATTGCTAGTAGTCTTTTACAATGGGTGATAATTCTGAAAGACTAGAAGAACGGAACGCAGTAATTAGCAAAGTAGGAATAGTTCCATTAAAAAAAATGAAAAAAACTTGATTAAAATGCGAGAGCTATAATTTACATAGCATTACTACCATGTCAGTTGACTAAAAACCTTGAGGTGTTCGGATTTGGTATGCATCCTTCACAACATTCGTTTAGTTGTCTTAGTTTTGTCCGAGGACTTTCAAGTTAGAACTTAGCTTCCACAAATCACTGTTTTTTTGGTGGTGATAGTTGGAGAAACCATGGCCTCTGAATCTATGCTGTGACTCTGTAATATCATCAAAGAAAAAAAATGCATTTTTTACATGGGGAAATTGTCTCTACTCGCAAGATCTTGTTTCTTTATCATTCTTTAAATGAACAGGGACTGTTAAGTAGGATAATCTATATATATTACAACCAGAGTTTATCAACCCACTTTCTTGTGCGACTTTAGAACTGTAATGGTTGGGTTGTATGTTCAAAACAAGATACTTGACATGAAAAGAAATTTCTAGGTTTTATCGATTAGAAAGGCTGATATCAGAGTCTTTTTTGTTGCTAAATGACTCCGAGTCTTATGCTTATAGAGGATAAATTCATAATAATTTCTCACTCCTAATCTTTTACTCTTATTCTGGCAGGGTGCAGTTCATCTTAAAGAGCTCAATCCACGTTATCTATCACTTCCAACTCATGTGTGCCAAATCTCACCTGGACCAAATTATGACTACTACTCTTCAACTATGCGATTTACCATATCTTCACCTGTGGTATCTAAAGCATACATGGCACTTTCTTTTTCAATTTAGTTTATTTATCATGTTCTTGTAGAATTATTATCCACAGCTGCATTTTTACTTCCTTGTCTGTCTTTAAAAGGATCAAGAGGCCAACAAACCCCAGAAGTTTAGGCATTCAAACTGCTTATACATGGAGGCAAAGAGAAAAGATAGAATCCAAATGATAGCCTAGTTATAATTGATAGCCAAAATCAGTATATTGTAAATGGAGTGTGTCTTTGTATGTGTGCCTGTGGGACACAATATCGATATTTGATGAGACTAGAGCCGTTAACTGTTGGCTTTGAACCTGAATACGGGGGCTGAAAGTGCTTTCTGTGTCCAATTAATCATAATAGTATCTGTAATTAGCATAATGTGGATAAATGGGCAAATTAATGGTATCTATGAAAGAAACCTGCTGAGGTCCTAATATGTACTGCTTTTGACTTTTTAATGGCTTTTTGTATGTAAGATATGAATAATATGAGTTACAAACATGAAGCATGTACTATGATAGAATAGGAACTTCGGGTGTTATATTATGTATCTGAAACTATAAAGAAATACTTATAACATAAATCCTATCATACTCGTCTTTGAAGGTTCCAGCACAATCGAATCAGAGTTGACTGGATTATGTATTGTTTGGATTGAATTGAGAATTTTTAATAGGGTTTTTGGGCACACACTAACAACTACATTTTGATGAGTTGTCAAATTTTTATTGATTCCCTTCTCACTAATAATAATGGCCCCCATGTATGCACAAAAATTCTCACCAATAAAAAATTGTCAACTCACTAAAAAGTAGTTGTTAGTGTGTGCCCATGGGCACACACTAGAAAGACCCTTTTTAATATAATAATTAATATTTGTCTAATTTTGGTTAACACCTTCACTAAATTCGGTGGTTCAAATACTTTCTTTACAGATGCCTGATGCTGTCGTGGATTATGAATTGTCAAGTGGAACATGGAATATCATTCAACAACAGAATCTGCTTCATGAACGAACACGTGTATTATATGGGTCTGCTTCTTACGTCAGAAACCCTGGGATTCCATCAATTTCCACAGATGAACTTGATTCTGATCACGAGAACTTGTGGAACAGCCTATCTGAATACTATGCTTGTGAACAATATGAGGTCCTTTCACATGATGAAGTTATGGTTTCTTTAACTGTTGTATACTCGCGCAATAGAATGAAGCAGGCTCAAAACCCTGGATTACTTCATGGGCATGGAGCTTATGGGGAGTTACTCGACAAAAGGTGGCGCAGTGAACTAAAAAGCCTTCTTGATCGTGGTTGGGTTATTGCATATGCGGATGTTAGGTTAGTTTCGGTTAACGAAGTAGAGATCATATATGGTGTTTCTAGGCTCTGTTTATTTTATGGAAAATATTTTGCATGAAAATGTTTTCCTGTTTTACGAGCATTTTATAGCTTCTGAAAATTCATGGAAAATGATTTCGGGAAAATATAAATTCATTTTGCGGGCAAATATTTTTCCGGGAAATTCATTTTCTGGAAAAATATTTCCCCAGAAAATATTTTCCAAAAACAAGTTACTTTCTGGCAAACAAACGGAGCCTTAGTTTGCAATATCTTGTATCTGATTCATTGGCAATCGTTACAAACTAACCATTTTTTAGATCTGATTAGTAATTCATTAGTTCTGGTGATTAAATATCCTCTTTGTCTAAAATTTAAAGTGGCCCTTCCTTCTGTATTTGCGCTCTTATCTTTTGTATGTTTTAATTCCAGAGGTGGAGGTGGTGGGGGTAGAAAGTGGCATCAAGATGGTAAATGCACAAAAAAATACAATTCCATTAGTGATTATATATCATGTGCTAAATTTTTAATTGAGAGGGAGATCGTGCAAGAAGACAAGCTTGCTGGTTGGGGATTCAGTGCAGGTGGATTTTTGGTTGCTTCAGCCATCAATTGTAGTCCACATTTATTTCGGGCTGCAGTTTTAAAGGTATCTGTGTAGTTGTTGGCCTACCTGATTCATAATTATGTCTCACTCCTGATATTTATGTTTGTGTGTGTGTGTGTGTTTGACTTATTGCCAGAGATCTGTAGTTACAGGTTTTGTGGACACATTTATATGTCTCTATATTAATGTACATAAATATATCACTAATTTTTTTTATTAATATATTTTATTTTCTAGTATCGTCTACGGGGTCACATTAGTTCTTTTATCCTTCTCAGAGTACCTTTCTGATAAATGTTTAATGTCATGTCTATTCTTTTGGTGTTAGGTTCCCTTTTTAGATCCAAGAAACACACTTTTCAAACCTATATTACCTCTTACAGCAGCTGATTTTGAGGAATTTGGTTACCCCGATGATGTTGAGGATTTTGATGCTGTACGGAGATATTCTCCCTACGACAATATTCCAAAGGGAGTTCTTTATCCAGCTGTCCTAGTCACCTCATCATTCAACACAAGGTCAACTTCTCGAGATTTCTCCTTTATTTAGTATGGAATCTTCTTGACATGCTGAATACCTTATTTCGTGGTTCAATTATTATTTTAAATTTCTGAGTTTGTGTTTTTACATTTGATGGTAATGGAGGGACTAAATGTAGTTGACCCTATAGACGGTTATCTAGTGAGGCAACTGGAAGCATGATCTGTTTTGCAGTTAATGTGAAACAGAAGAGNGTTTGACTTGTTGCCAGAGATCTGTAGTTACAGGTTTTGTGGACACATTTATATGTCTCTATATTAATGTACATAAATATATCACTAAATTTTTTTATTAATATATTTTGTTTTCTAGTATCGTCTACGGGGTCACATTAGTTCTTTTATCCTTCTCAGAGTACCTTTCTGATAAATGTTTAATGTCATGTCTATTCTTTTGGTGTTAGGTTCCCTTTTTAGATCCAAGAAACACACTTTTCAAACCTATATTACCTCTTACAGCAGCTGATTTTGAGGAATTTGGTTACCCCGATGATGTTGAGGATTTTGATGCTGTACGGAGATATTCTCCCTACGACAATATTCCAAAGGGAGTTCTTTATCCAGCTGTCCTAGTCACCTCATCATTCAACACAAGGTCAACTTCTCGAGATTTCTCCTTTATTTAGTATGGAATCTTCTTGACATGCTGAATACCTTATTTCGTGGTTCAATTATTATTTTAAATTTCTGAGTTTGTGTTTTTACATTTGATGGTAATGGAGGGACTAAATGTAGTTGACCCTATAGACGGTTATCTAGTGAGGCAACTGGAAGCATGATCTGTTTTGCAGTTAATGTGAAACAGAAGAGGTGCGGCTGTTGCCACTAGCAAGTTTGATAAGAACTTGCTAGTATAATGCAAGTTTAATTTAAAGGTTTATATACAGCAAAAACATTAGAGAAGAAACTGCAATCAGTTACCCATTATTTCATTGGGATAGGTAGCTGATTTAGCTGCTCAGCGGCTCAATCCTCATTATTGTGTGATTGTATCATTCATCTTAGGTGGCATGCAAAAATATAGTAGTTTGTAGGTAGTATATGTAATTTCACTGCTTAAAGGTTGTGAAGAACCTAAACAGTGTAAACCATATGTTAATATTGTTTATTTTTTTATGTCGCTGCTCAAAAATTGTAACTGCCTATGTACAGTATCCATCATGTGATGACACTGTCACCAAAAGATAAATTATGAAGAAGGAAGAAGACTTATTTAGATTTAGGAACCATGTAGATTGAAGTACAATGCAGTTTGTAAGGTAAGATTAAATTAGCACAATATAAATGTCATATACTTGACAGTAATATTAAATGCAATTGACACAGTAGTGAAGTATAGTCTTCTGACTTTAGTTTTTGTGATCAAGGGGTAGTAAATCATATCACGTGAGGAACTTTGCGCAGAGTTCCATCATCCCTTGGAATATAGATTGTTCTTTTGTGCTGGTAGTGTTATTTGATTTCAGTGTATAATTGGTTTTGGGGGTTTTAAAGATAGAAAAGGCAAAGTTGTCTGCAGAGAATTGTTGAAAGGAAATTTTAATTACTATACTGAGACTCTTAGTATTGGGCCATCTATCCATATAGTTTCCATCTTAGTTGAATTATCTTTTATCCTATTTTTCAGGAGAGGGAGTTATGTTAGTTTTAAAGGTCTGAAGTTGCCATATCTATAGCAGCAGCCATTTTTTTATTATTTACATTGAAGTGCACGAACATTTGCATTACAATTATAAATTATGACCCCAGATTTTTAAGATAATATGCAGAAATTATTTTAAAGAATTTTCCATTCTTCATAGATTGTGCCTTATAAATTACTGTATTTTAGTAATCTATAGAATCGTGAAGTCATAGATGATGATTAAGAGTCGTTAATCCTGAAATGGGCTGGCAGTAGTAAATTTATAAGTTGGGCTTTATGATAGTTATTTTTGCTTTGAAGTTTTGAAAGCACATTTTTCCAAGTCAACTTGGTCCCTGAGTTGCAATTTGGTAACCTTTTGCACTATTAATGTAATGACAAGTTGGATTATTGAATTACTGCAGTTTAATGTGTGTGCATTTGCGCTGTAAAATCTAGAAGGGAAATTTTTATAAACTTGTGTCCTTTTGACTTTGTCAATTTTCTTCCCGATCTCACATGCACATTCTTCTCTTGTAGCATTTTTCTTTGTATTCTTCAATTTTTTTGCTGGCAATCAATGGCTTTCCCTCTGTGTGTCCTCCGCATGCAACTATGTGCCTTTTATTTTTCCCAAGTTTGATGTGTCTTTGAAATGGTTTATTGTGCAGATCATAATGTTGATTTTGCTTATGCAGGTTTGGTGTTTGGGAAGCAGCAAAATGGGTTGCTCGGGTGCGAGAGGATACCATTTATGATCCTAAACGTCCAATACTTCTTAATCTATTCACAGATATAGTGGAGGAGAACAAATATCTACAATGCAAGGAGTCAGCATTGGAGACTGCTTTTCTTCTAAAGGTGATGGATTCATGATTTGCATTTGTCAACCTTAAGAACACTATTTGTCACAATCTGAAGGAAAACGCTTATAATGGGAAATATATGCATCTCTGCCAGAGCAAGCTATCATGACCTACAGAACCATGTTTTACTCATGTTCCGGATGAGATGTCCTTTTTACAGTTAGCTGCCAAGTCACTTCTATATTAGGAACCTTCTTTGCTGGGGGTCATTGACAGATCAGTTTACCCTGGTGTATATTATAAAATCACAGCAGTGTTAATATTTAGAAGCGGTTAGACAATGAGATACTGAGATGGTCAGTTGGATACTGAGTAGTGAGTATTTTCAGGTTTACTATGACATGGCAAATCTGTTACATGTATTATATCTGTTGTAGGTCATTGATTATTTGCCTGTAATAAACTATTTGAAACAGTTGGTCAGGATGCTGTCCTTGATCCTTATTCTACGCTATCAAACTTATAAAATTAGAACTGACTATTAAAATGTGAAGATGTGTGATTTTGATGTTCCTGATATGAAAATGCCAAATCGTAAAAAATCTTTCACTTTAGTTGCCATCTGCGTCTTCATTCAGATCATCACTAGTTTAAAAGTATTCTACATACTCTCTCTGTTTCACAAAAAATGCGTTTTATAAATTTCAAAAGTCAAATTTGTTTCACTTTGACCGTAAATTAAATATTATTAATTTATACTTTTACAAAAATAAAAAATAAATTTAATAGTTGATGAAATATTTTTTAATGATATATTTTTCATAATTTTTATTTCTAACAATAATATTTAAATTGTGGTCAAAGTTAAATCAATTTGATTTTTAATTTTTATAAAACGTCACTTGTTATGGAATAGAGGGAGAATGAGTTTTCAAGCACACTTACGTTAATTATGGATTGTTTTTTTGCAAATCTCGTTGTTGTAAATTTTCGACTCTTGCCTAATTTATTCTTTTCTTATAAACTTTCGTGATCGCTTATCAATTCCATACAACGAGCTGAGCCGATTCCCAGAGCCCATAATTGCTAATATGCTATCATGTTCATGTCCCATAAAGAATGGCAGTACCATTTTCGTCTTGCCAACTCTGTTTGTACAGGTTCCCCAGAAGCTTTTCTGGTAAAATGAAAGATTCAGAATCTGAGCGTTTCAGACTTTTCACGCATTCAAACCCACTAGTCTGTGTATGGCAAACAAAATATAATGGCTATGGCCCAATAGTAATCATGATTAGTTAAATCAAAGAAAAATTCCCCAACAAAAATTCAATTTGAGCACATCTTAATTTCAAAACACACTATTCTTGACATTGCTATGTAACGAAAAGGAATATAATATAGATATATTGGTTATGTAACAGCAAGCTACTAATGTCAACTTATGCTAGCGTAGTGGGAAAGTGACAATATCCACCACTAACAAATTATAAATGTTCAAGGGAATAATTAATTAATTATAGTCTAGCCAAATGAATCAATTGCTTATTTAACTTGATCGTGCATGATGGAAGAACACATCACTTTTTTTATACTAATGCGTAATCTTGTGTTTTGCATGGATTACATATAAATCAGGCTCAGATCTGTGAATCAGTGGATGTGGATGCAACCATTTCCCTAGTAAATTACAGACAATAATTGTAACATAATTCTAATAATAAAATATAGATTAATTTCACAAGCCAACTTGCGTAGTGTTTGTGTGTGAGTTTTATAAATAATATTAACACAATGGGCATCAATAGTCACCAATGTCAACTTAAAATTGTGGCAACTAAAAGGTAGAGTTGTACATAGATGAGGGAATCAAATGAAGGATGATAAGTAATTATCACAAGCCCTGACCATAAAGCAATTGGTTGTTTGAGATACTACTTAGTTTTCCTCTCTCTCTCTTTCCTTGGACTCCACTTTACTTGTTACAAATGAGTAAATTAACACAAAATTTGACTAAATGCCATTCCACGATGGAAAAATGTTTGTCGGGGTTCCTTAAAGATGGAGAAGAATAAGAGGGAAGCTTTATTTGAAATGCTGCATCACACAGTTCCCAGTTCCCCCTCCAAAGTCAACCATCATATTTTCGGGCGACAGAGTCAAGACTCGTTCGTTAGGGTAGAAATTAGAGGCAATCAAGTGTAACTTTTTGTGTATTCTTCTGCCCTCTTATTTTTAGTTTCAAGAAATTAGCAACTTTTAAAAGGTTGCAGTGGATCACTTCAAAGTCAAATACTGATAATCTGAAATTTACACTACTCCCCGTTACTAATATCTGTATGGATATTTTAGGCTTGTAAACTTTCAAAGTGAAAGATCACTGACCATGGGTCCGCGATAGTATGGCCAACTTGTCACCTAGTCAGAACTAGATCAGTATTAAAAAAGCTTAATCACAGCCAAAGATAATCAAGAGACAGAGACACCATCACTAATATAAAGTCTGAAAAGGGCTGCTAGCTTATAATCATTCAATTTAACATGATTATACTATTGACATGCAAAATTCAATTTAAAAAACAATAATTGAGCAGTGACATCAGTATATACCATACTATATACTATACAGATATACATTATGACTGACTTCAAATAAAAAAACAATAATTTCATGTATATAATTACTAGTTTTTTCTTGGGTTATATTATTATCTATCATTATATTAGCTATTAAACTATTTGTGACTATCTGCAGTCAACAAGCAATAGCTGGCCCTTGGGCATATATTTTATTTGACCAAACCTCTCTTTCACCTTCTCACTGGGTAGTTGGTCAAAGCCACTAAAACATCTTTTGGAAATTTGCAAGACCAAACCAGGAAGGGAAAGTGACCATAATATAAAACCAGATTGTATTGACAGCCAGCCATGCCTGGCTGCTAAGAATACAATTTGCCTATACTAGATTGTATGTCACTCACAACACTAATCAAGAACAAGCTGCTTATATAGAAATTAATGGAAAGCCGAAATGCTAGCAATACAAACTCAATTTATACAGCAGAAGTAAGAACAATCTGGTTTACAGCAGCAAAAGATTGGAAACTGAGGAAAGCCACTTTCCTATTTCATTCAGCTTTCCATTCACCATGTCTTTTCCGAGGTCATACAAGTTTCTATAGCAAACCTTATATAAGAAATTCAAAATAAAAGAATTAATTCACCTGGTTCATCGTAATGAGTCCAAGAAAATATCAAGCCAGCTGAACACAAAAATTAACATCTCAGCTTTTTTGTTAATAACCCCCCGGACTCTATCAAACACAACTATATTCTTGTCCCAGACGAAAGCATGCATGTTTCTTCAAAACTGACACTAAACAATAGGGTACTTGTTCCTGGGACTCACAATTCTTCTTCTTCTGCAACGGTTGCTAGTCCACCATCTCTGATAAACGCTGGATTAAGAAACTTTGCCAAAAAGGCCCACAGCTTGTATACGTCATCAAAGTTTGTTAGAAAGCCAAGAGAGGCAGTAACAACCTCCAACCTAATGAAACCATTTTTACTATCATGCTGGCCGTTTTCCATGGGCTTGCAAAGGGTAGTATCTTGGAGATTGAGACCACCACGTTGCTGTCTTAAACTATCAATTATCTTTATATGACTGAGAATGCCAATGCCAAGGGATATACCATTTGCCTCAGCTAATTTCTGAACAACTTCTGGGTTGATGAGACCTCTATTTCTGTCTCTAACATTGAATGCCACAGCCGCACCCCTTTCATATTTAATCTTAGGACCATAAATCTGAACAAGTGGCAAACTATCGTCCCCATTTGATCCAGATAGTCTCAATTGCAGTAATGAGGTGACAAGCCAATTAATCAGATACCGCAGCCGGAGTGTGGTCTTGTTGAGTCCCGACATGTTTACATGATCAAGGTGCTTGCATTTTATCTCAGGCTCTCTCCTGCCTGAGTCTTGGTCATCAGCATATTCATCACTCATGTACTCTTCATCATCCAGGCTTGTTGCGGAGAATTCTCCACGTTCGGAATGATTGTTTGGTCGTACTTTACGATCATCTTCCGTACTAAAGGATACTCGTCTTCCTCGACTGTCAGGTTGTTCAATTTCTTCTACACCAAAAAACCTACTACCAGAAAATTTGTTCCCTTCCCTCCTCCCTAGTAATCTGAACTCACCTTCTGTTTCTCTTCGAATGGCACTATCTTTTGCCTCTGGACCATTTTCAGATGCTGCGCCATTGCCAATGATGCCATGCTGATATGCATAGGATCCATCATTGAGGTTAGATGAATTTAACAGATGTGCAGGATTGCCGGATTCATGTTCTTCTTCAATCTCATGTACATGCCTATGTTCTGAATGATTTCCAAATCTTTGTTCATGGCTTGTTTCCACATTATGCCCTTCCTCGGGGATTCTTTTAACGTAATCCACTTCTTGAGATACTGATCGAACAGCAGCATCAAACGATAACATGTGAGCATCATGCGGCTCTTTGTCATATATTGGGCTGTCAGATATCTTTGATGACCGCCTTGGAGAAATCTGTTTGTTCTTATTCCTGCCACTAAACCAAAAAGGTGGCAAGGGAGATGTTCCTTTTTGTTTGCTCCGCTGCCCGTTATAATCAGATCCCAGTGGGCTCTGACCCAAATCAATCCACAATGAGTTGTCCGATGACTCGTCTTCACTAAAAACTGGACTCCTCATTACCTCTCCGACAGAAATACTTTCAGTTTCCTCAAAAATGGTGCTCGCCCCATCCCTGTCAGAATTGTTATCATGATCCATCTCAGTGTCGAAAACATCCCTCACCTGAGCAGAAGTGTACGCACCAGAAAAGGCAGGCAAGTTAGCCCCTGCCCGAGTTTCGGAGGTCACTTCACCATCCCCATC
Organism: Oenanthe javanica; assembly: GCA_008931105.1. Taxonomy (NCBI): domain Eukaryota; kingdom Viridiplantae; phylum Streptophyta; class Magnoliopsida; order Apiales; family Apiaceae; genus Oenanthe; species Oenanthe javanica. The sequence continues at coordinate 19,594 of QRFB01011372.1, forward strand.
AAGCTCATCACCTTCAACTCCAGTCAATCCAGGGAGACCATCCATTGAATCGCTAAGGTACAAGGGATAAACAGGAGTGATTTTCACTATACCAGACCCAGCATGGCCAGACTGATTTTGGAGGCTTCCCATTGCAGATTTCTTGATAAGAAGGCAACCAAATCCAGTTGGATCATATCCGAATACCTTGTAAAATGAGGTGACAATGAAGTCCGGACGGAATAAAGACAATCCGAGAGAATCCATGTCCTTGGGACCCAAAGCACCGGCATCAAGCAACACATGCCAATTGTTCTGCTGAGCAAGGGCCATCCACTGATACGAATACTTGGCCCCTGTAACTCTAGACTGGACAGGGAACACAAATAGACCAGTTGCTGAATCCTTCTTTCTCTTCTTTTTATTAGAAATCTGTTTTCTCAAATCAGTTGAACAGGGTTTAAGGGTTGGCCATTTAAACCAAGCACTGTAAGCTTTAGCACCTTTCTGTTTGGCGCACTGAGCCATCCAGTTAACAGACTGACTCTCATGATCAAACATAGTCAACAACTTTTTGTTGGTCTGAAAAGGGTAGGATTCAGCTAACAATTTGAAAGCAGATCCCCTACTCACAGTAAAAACAAGACCATATTCATTCTCAGGGATGTTCAGGTAATCCATTATCCTACTCTTTATATAATGTTCAATAGTTCCTTTCTCAGCACCACCATAAAGAGCATGATTGCCTAAATTTGCAGTTATCTCAGACAAACTAAATGTAGAAGAATCCCAATCATTCACAGTCTGCATAAATGAAAAGAGTCCAAAACCACAATAATCAAGACACACCTTTGGCACACTCTCAGACAGGTGTGAATACTCATCTGATCTCAGCTGATCGATCTTCTCGGAAGACTGGTACTTTGGATACATTGTAAGAAACTTTGAGAACGATTCAAGGAGCTCAGGAATAGAGTCTTCTGATTCAAATGTCCGCTCTGCAGCAAGCGCAGTAGCTCGCAGAAATTCCTTCTGAGCATTTAACCTAGCAAGTGACCTCGATCGACCCAACCCCTCTTCTTGATTATCCAAGGTTTCAGCATCCATGACTTGGGATTTAACCAAAGACCCATCTTCAGATGCTTCCTCGAGAGCTTCCCTTATCTTGTGCTCTTGCAATCTTCTAAGAACAGATGGGTTTCTCCTAATTTCCTGTTTCGAAACCTCAGACCCATCTTTTCTTCTGCTTTTTTTATCCAAGATTAGCGAAGCACAACGAGAAATTGGCTTCCATAGTGAAAGATGCATGGAAGCAATCTATGCAAAACCCCAAACTACTCAACAAAAACAACCCAGAAAGCAAGAATTAACAGCAAAAGCTTCAGCAAAGTACAAGAGATTAGTATCTCAGCCCATCACCAAATGCCAAGAAAGCAGATCTAAATTTCAAATCTTGACTGAGAAAGCAAAAGAAAGCAAATCAAAGAATCAACCTTTGCTTTCAAAAATCAAAACCCAGATTATGTTTAAAAAAAGCCCCTTGACCCAGTTGCTTTTACAAAAAACAAACACCTACACAGCAAACAGAGACCGAGTCAAAAGGCCTCAACTTTAGCCTGATCTAACCCAACTTAAAAAAAAGCCCTGGAGTTTGACCTTCAGATGAAACGTTTACATACAATAACGTCTGGAATTAACAATCACCACTTCATCAACACCCAATTAAAATAAAAAAAAGAGAGCTAAAAAAAGCCCAAAAAATATAAAGAAAACACTCAAATAATGCCAAGAAAATAAACCCCTCTAGATAGTCCAAACGTTGACAAAATTGCAAGAAAACCAATAAAGAGAAGTGAAAATCAAGACCACCCAGAAAAAATCCAGATCCCAAAATGTAGTACAACCACTTATATAAGATATAGATACACAATACACAGAGATTGTTTGCAAAAACAACTGGGGTGTCCTTAAATCTCCAAACTATAAAACCCCACCTGAAAAAAAGAAAAGAAAGAAGCAAGGTCTCTAGCTAATCCTTGTCAATCTTTGAATAGTTGAAGCAGCTTCTTTTGATTCTTCTCTCTAGTTTGTGTGTCACTGTAGCTTGGCTGCAACACCATTAAAAGCTAACCGACCGGACCCAATGCGCATTAACTCCTCTTATTACCTCAACACCTCTCTCCCTCTCTCTCTCTCTCTCTCGTACTCTATGTATAAAATTATATTCGCTACTTGCCCTCTTTTATTCACCCAATTATTTGTAATTTATACTAGTCCACGAGATTTGCAATTTTTTTTTACGATATGTTGTATAGGAAGTTTGTTTTAATTAAACAACTAAATAAAAGTAAATGTGGTCCAAGGTCCGCTACTTTGCTTTTAATTGTTTTCTGATAAAAAAAAAGGCCTAATAATTGATATCACTTTAAACAAATACTATTACTAACTTTGAACTAGCGAAATTATTATACAACATAAATGGCGTATCTATAATTTTTGTAATTTACCTAATTCTGGCTGTTCTTTCTATTTACAAAAACTGATTCAACTATCGACTTCAGTCTATAAAAATATTTAAAGTAAATTTTATTATTCTATTTTGTTATCAAGTATTGACAATCAATGGTTGTTTTACCTGGACTATTGTTTAAATTCAAGTTATTTGTAATATAATTCAAATTTTATCATAAAATTAGAAAAATAATAATTATAATATAATTTCCATGAATGATTTAATTTTCCTACTATAATAGTAGTGTTCTGGAACTACTTGAGTTCTAATTTTTAGAAAACTCATGCAGTATAAATTAAAAATAATCAAGTCAAAACCAAGATTGTGGTATGAATATCCCGTTTTCATACTTTGGATTCCCTCTGTGCTTTGAATCGGTTGAGATACTTGGCAAGTTTTTTGAGATGAATTGTTTGGTAATCTGTTAACCACTTAAGCTTTTAACATATAGTACTGTACTGAATAACAAATATTTTGCCAAGTAATCTAAGGTATATTTATTTTATTTATTAAAATAATTTGAAAATTAAATAACAGACATTACTCTTGGTAACAGAATATTTAAATATTTTGAAATGCTAATTTAATGAATAATGCAAGAAAGTTCGTAAAAAAAGAATTGAACACACTTAACCAAAGGTATATGATTTTATGGTTTGCCTTTAAAATTTGGAACTCCTGATTAGGGCTGCCCATGGCTAGGGTTGGGTCAGTTTTTGACCCAACTCCGACCGAACTCAATTAATTCGGTTTTATAAAAATTCAACTCATTAATTGAAAAAATAATATGTAACACACTCAATCCAATTAGTTCGGGTTGATTTAGAGTTGAGTCAATTTAAAATATTTATTGCAGAAAATATGAATAATATATAAAAAAATATTCATAAAATATGCGAAAATGCATAAAATTGGACAGAATCCACATAGATCTACATAGTTCAGAAAATATTTTCTGTAAAAAATATATAAAATTGGACAAAATCTATAGAAAATATTTAATTAAAATGCATTATATGTAAACGGGTTGGGTTGTGTTAGAGTTAAAATTTATTAAATTCTGACCTAACCCAACTTATTCGGCCTAACAAAAAAATAACTCATTCATAATTCGTGTTTGATTGATTCGGTTTATTCAGCCTAAATAAAGGTCGGGTTAGTTTGGTTTAGTCAGTTTTTACGATCCATGAGCAACCCTACTCCTGATTAATAATACAATGTACGGGGTCCTTGTCCAGGCGAGTATCACTGTAACAAGACAAGACAAAAAGGGCATTGAGGGGACAGGAAAATGTGTTTACGAATGGTGTTGGCCCTGTCTGCACAATTTTGAGACGAAATACTCAAAAATGATATAAATAGGAGAAATGATTCTAAATATATCTTAAAACGTTGATTTGTATCATGTTTATTCAAAACACTACATTATATAGCGTCTTGAGCATTTTTTTAAAAAAAAATTTAAAGTTCAAAACATAAGATAAAATTATATTTAAGGAGCAAAACGCAAAATAAAGTTGTGTTTTAGCCTATAAATACTAATTCGTGTAGCGTTTTCGGTTATAATAAAAGAAAACGAAATTTCATGTTGTGTTATAGAGTTACATTTTGATTCATTCCACCCGTAAATGACATTTTGGACATTATATTATAAAACCATGCCATTTTAAACCATTTCTCACATTTCAGTGACAATAATTAACCAAAAATTGCGAGGCGAAAACCGTTATACACATATTCGCAATCGGTCAAGCATTTTCAACTGAACAAAGATTGAAGATAGTAAGATACGGAACTGCAGTTTTTACTTCATTTTGGTCAATGCCACATACTCCATAAGCAACATGTCTATAAATAAAAAGAGGCTTAGCTTAGAGATGCGTGTAAACTAGGACCTAGTGTTCGTTTTTTTATTCGAGACGCAATATCCAAAACCAGACATAAATATATTTTTTTCATTTTAATTATTTGACTTGAATTTTCAAGCCCATATTGTCCTTACTCTATTGTTTTGGGAAGTACTATTAATATATACTTCCTCTGTTTCGTAATATTCGATGTTTGATTTTTTGATATTTTTTTTTAAGAATTTGAATACATAGTCAGAATTATTATTTTTTAAAATTTTTTTGTTAGTAAAAATTTTAGTTTAATATTTTTATTCAATAAAAAAATTTAAAAATAATAAATTTAACTATATATTCAGAATTCTTAAAGATTTATAACAAAAAATCAAACGTCAAATAAAATCAAACGAGAGAGTAGTTGTATAAATACGTTATGTTTTGGGTGTTCTTGAAGCAGAAACCCCACTGCAATTAGTTTCCAAGATTTTGGCCTTTTCAACTATATATAGTATATGATCGTAACCAAGTAAAAGTCAATTTTAATGGTTGAACAATCGAAATATATACGATACAGATACATCATAGAGGATTCTTTAAGCATGAAAATAAAATAATCATGTCAAATCTCTTCACTCTAGGCATGCATGTCATTTTTCATTTTTCTGATATGCATGGACAAGAAAATTAAAGGCTGGATTACCATTTTGAGGCAGTAATAAAGATAAAACTATGTAAAGGAATCTAAGCAAAGGGTTAATTTATAGTCTGATCGAGGCCAAGAAAGAATCTATAGTTTGGCAAATGTGCAGTATATCACATGTTTACATCTCACCCTATTTATTTCTCATTTCTGCACGAATCTGTATTCAACTACTACCATCACTTGTTTTCCAACCACTCTACTATATATATCAAATGACTTGTTTTTGTAGTTACACTCATTTCCAGGGATGACCTCTTGTATTTATAAAAACAATTGTGAAATTTTCATATATTTTTCTGGCCATTAGTATCTTTTACTTCTACTTATATGTCGGAAGAAAAAAACATTCAGGTACGTACCATATATTTTGTCATATAAATAATTTATAAGTTAAAAAAAATACATTTTTCATGTTATAAATTATTTATTAAATAAACTAAATGGATTATTAAACTTTAGCCATAATTGTTTCTTGGCATTATCATATGGAGTATAAAAAAGCAGCAATTGTACCAATCTTTACCAGCTACTTTTCCATGAGTAAGGATGAGAGTGAGTTGACTAATGTTCAGGGGAGGAGATTTCACTTTGTTGCTACACATCTGTTTCATGCATATCATTGTTATATCAAGTACTTTCACTTTGCTAAAACATACCATCTCTTGTTTTTTACTGGAATTATAATGGGTGAGCTTTATACGCAATGCAAAAGGCAGCATAGTATCATCACATGACACGAGTTATTCATCTAGAGAACAGTTGTTTTTTGACAGAGGACTACTTGTAACAGTTGGGGGAAATTGAGACCGGGTATTTCACATGGAAAGCACAAAAAGGCCCAAAAGGGGGCACTGGGATGATGATGTGAAATTGCAAATAACTTGACAATGTAATGATACTGCAAGCTAGAAATTCTGCAAACTTGCAAGGGGGCACTGGGAGGATGCATGGAAAGTGAATTCCTTGTACCAACAAAATTTATGTTTGAACATCAACCATACGACCAGGCACCAGCCTTCAATAATTTTCCCTAGAAACAAATGATAAAAAGCTTAAGATCTTTGAAGTTATACTAGATCCATGTCATTTTGACATGCTGCAAGTCCTACACTACTGTGAACAGATTCTATGTCTTGCTCTTAATCTTGCACCGATGCTGTCAGGCATTGGTTCAGAGCGATTTGGCGTTTTTCTTTTAGACGCTGTAGTGTTCTTGGTAACATTGCTTTTGTTCTCCACATGCTGGACACTGTCGTCCTTGCTTATAATCATATCAGCACTTGTTATCGCAGAGCCTGGTCTAGTTTCAGCGTCAACCTTTCCATCAAAATTGTTTTCACTGTGTTGGCCAATGTCTTTGGGCTTAGGCATTAATGATACTTGATCTTTAGTTTCAGGTGTGGCATTGCTACCATCAAGTTCCTCACCCTTGCGATCCTCACTCATCTCATCCTTTTCAAACTTCATTTCTACTGATTCATTGAGGTCATCTTCAGAGTCAACCGAATCCATTAATATAGATGTTGCTTCTGGTCCGGAAAAGGCCAGTGATCTTTTTGCAAAAACTGGAACTTTAGTACCCTCCTTCTCTACATCGGTTGTTTGGCGTTCCGTCTGAAGAAGATAATGGGCAACTGACTTGAAGCCCAGTTTTGTGATCTGAAAAATAGAGAATGAGTTTACAGTTTCAAAGAAAAAAGGCAAGCACAGAATTTATGATGCAGGAAATACCTTCCTATACAATAAACCGGTGGGAGGCCGCCCTTTTGCATTCCTACATAAACTGCAGTTGCAAATTCCACGACAAACGGGACAAACCCAGTCTGGGTTCTCCAATGCTTCGAGTACGTTCTCCCCGTATCTAGAAATCAGTCACGTTAAAATCAGAAGATATATACTGTACAATGTACATTATATTGTTAGGTTTGAAACTTCATGCTTGATCAATGTTGATAATTGCTCAACACTTCACCTTACAAAAAGCTCCTTTTTTTGATAATTTATATAAGACCCTTGACCAAACCAAACTTTTCAGACATGTAACAATCAGTTTCTAATTTCTAATGAGTTCTGCATACACAGACTCTGGTTTTCACCAGATAAGTCTTCATCATCACTGATGATGAAAATAATGACGTGCTTGAACACCAAGAAAACAATCAATTAAGCAGTCACAATAAAATGTGTGTAAGAAAGCTTTAACCGGCTTATCTAAACAGCTTCAGTACAAAGATGAAAGTATTATGTTTCAATAATAAGAGAATACTCGGTCTTTGAATGTTATTAATGTCATAAGATCAAATTCTTCCTTTGTTTCTCTGCTCTACATCAAAATAAAGCTGGACTATAGCCTGGTCAAATAAAGGCTGCATACAATAAACAATCTACCAGCTAAAATAGCGTATCTTTTAGCCCAAGTGCTGACCAAGAAAAAGGCATTCGACAGAGAAGAAAGTGTACAAGCGCACTGATATAAATTTGTATCGTATCGTGATGACAAAATTAATAATATGTAGCAACTTATAATTCAAACTATTTGGTCCTCCAAAGACATCATTATTTATCATGATGACATCTTATAATAGATTTAGAGAAGGTAGAAACGTAAACCAATACAACATGTGGCTACATGTAATTCAAACTAGTTGGTCCTCGGAATACATCTAAAGTAAAGAAGTAACTAGAGGAAGTATATAAGTTACATATTTTTAAAGTCTGATCATTTTTCAAGGCTTCACGACATGAGCAACAATAAAGAACATATTATCAGATGTGCTATGTCAATTAAAATACAGTGGCCGATTCAAATCTCTTTGATGTGCTTATATTCATTTTAGTTTGTTAAAATCAAATCAAGATGTAAAAGAGTTTAGGTTCCCAATAGTAGAGACAAGGACTAAAAGAGAATTCAGAAGCTGAATGGGAGAGAATACCTCTTATATAAACAATCTCCACAGAATTGTCCTTGAACTTTGCAACATCGGCTACATTCTGTGCGGTAACCAAGAGTTTTCTGCCTGCAAAACAATGTGAACACCTTCGTTATATCATTATATACAACAGGTAGATAAAGGAAGCACTATTATATTAGTAAAATGAAAGATGATGTGTAGGATGTCAACCCTCAGATCAGAGCCATTAAAAACTAGGTAGGAATGCTTCACAAAATCACAATCGAACTCANTAGGATGTCAACCCTCAGATCAGAGCCATTAAAAACTAGGTAGGAATGCTTCACAAAATCACAATCGAACTCAAAGAAAAAGACGATAAACATATGCAGTCAGCTTCTCAAGCATAGACAATCCTAAAATTTATATAAGCAAAGTGAGACATCAGCCCTTTCCACACATTAC
>QRFB01011373.1:9749-27989 GCA_008931105.1 Oenanthe javanica
TTAAAACTAACATATTAAAAAGTCTATAATGTACCAAAAAAGCAAAAAGGCAGAAGGTACTTGAGTTACTTTGTGTTCCTCGGTTTCCTTAATTGATATATTATATTACTCCATCGCACCACTTCTTCATCCCATAAAACACTTGCATAATATAATGCATATTAAAGACAGCCAAGCAATAAGATTCAGCGCTAAAAACTGCATTACGGAATATTCCGACACAAGCACCATAACCAGCATAGACCATACAGAACAAAAAAGGCAAAAATAAAAAGCATCTGAAAGTCTAAGAATGGTAGAGGATAGGAAGATGAGGAAGAAAGAGCCAAGTGTTAAGGGAAGGAGAAAAGTGACAAACACACATGCGCTCTTTCTCCTGATGCAATAAGCTGCCATGAAGATAAATTCCTTCACAAGAACCTGCTGATTTATTTACATTCATGTCAAACAAAAACTTAAACAAGCTGGGTTGTGACAAACCTAACCACCAAAAACCGTAGATCGTTTATCACGAAGTGTACCGCTTTGTAACCATACAAGCAAAACACAACAATTACTTACCACGTGCAAAACCTCAATGCTGACAAGCCGTGCATCATTGCCCTCAATTGTTACCAGTAGTACATTTCCGGCAACATCAGCTGTAGTTTTGTTGTTCACTATTTCTTGCCTATTGGAGTACTGTAGGTAGACGGTTTTCCCTCGTACTTGAGCCGGTTCTGAAGATGAAGCACAATACGATATCATCGCTATAGCTTGATTTAACTCAGCCTACAAAACAAACCAGATATGCAAAAAAGAGAATGATCAACAAAAAATTACAAAACATCAATACTTTGAACTAGAACCGGAACGTGATCGTGCACTTACAAATTCAATAAAAGCTTGGTTCCGATTAGCTCCAACATTACATTTTGTGTTGACAACTTTACCAAATGGTTTCCCAAGTTCAATCAGTTCATCCTCAGTGCACTCCCACGGCAAATTCCTCAGATGGAGAACCTTCGACGGAGGTTGTGTGTAACGGAACTGCGGTTGACTCAATACAGAAGCCATAAAGCTATCCCTAAAAACTATCAACAAATATAACAATTAATAAACCTTCTCTCTCTATTAGTATCTATAACTAACTAAACATTACATTTGCATTTTTAACNCAGAACAAAAAAGGCAAAAATAAAAAGCATCTGAAAGTCTAAGAATGGTAGAGGATAGGAAGATGAGGAAGAAAGAGCCAAGTGTTAAGGGAAGGAGAAAAGTGACAAACACACATGCGCTCTTTCTCCTGATGCAATAAGCTGCCATGAAGATAAATTCCTTCACAAGAACCTGCTGATTTATTTACATTCATGTCAAACAAAAACTTAAACAAGCTGGGTTGTGACAAACCTAACCACCAAAAACCGTAGATCGTTTATCACTAAGTGTACCGCTTTGTAACCATACAAGCAAAACACAACAATTACTTACCACGTGCAAAACCTCAATGCTTACAAGCCGTGCATCACTGCCCTCANCATTATATCAATCCTAAACTTGGGGAACATGGAATATATAACTAGAATTGTGGAGATATAAATTGTTACTTTGCATAAAACAAAGTAAAATCTAAAAAAATGAAAAATAAGATAATCAAATGCTCGAATTATCATTACAGGCTGATAAAATTAAAATTCTCCTTGAATTATAAGCTGAGATTGCAAATTAAAAGCCGTGACTAATAATATAACATAAGAAACCCTAGCAAAACAATAGATACAGAAAGCGTATGTATAAGATATATGTGAATTTAGATATGAGATCCAGATTATAGAGATACAAGGAACTAGGGTTATAGATACACAATACCTGAGTAGACTGACGATGAAGCGCTGTTAATAACTGAAATCGACGGATATATAATTGATTTTGATGTGAAATTTAGCCATTTATATCGATAACATTAATAGCCTCCAATATGGGCCAGGCCTGCTACGTAAATCTCTAAATGGATGGACAGGTTTTATGCGGCCTGCCAAAGAAGAGGCTAGATTACAAAGACTACGTGCCCGTTTGAGTTGCTTAAACTTAAAATAAGTAATTTATTTTTATACATATTTTTATATTTTTTTAAAGATAAATATTTATTTTAGAATTTTAAAATCAAATATTATCTTCAAAATAAAAAATAAGTTACTTATTTTCAGAAAAAGTACATACATCCATACTTTTTTTGAAAATAAGGACTTTTTTCTGGGAAAAATGGGTTGCCAAACAGGACCTATATTAATTCTAGAGTGGTTCGAAATGTTAATCTATAATAATTAGATTCAATGTCACAAAAAGTTAAATCTTTCATTTGGTTGTAAAAAAATTAGACTTAGAAAAAGATTTTACAATTTAATTTATAACTAAGATGATCAAGACGTTTATAGGATTATTATACAAAACTGTTATACTGTTAGGAAAAATTTCGTTAAAATAATAATTATTGTTTGATAATATTTTTGAGTTTATTTTTGTTTTGAAATGTAATATAAGAAAATAATATTTTGGGAAAGTTTTGATAATAAAATTTATAGTAAAGAAACTTTTTTCAAAAATATGAAATCTGTTTTCTCTCAAAATAATTTTTTAATAAGAAACACTTTTTTACAAAATAGTTTTTAAATTTTATTAAATATTTTTTATTTACTTATTAATAAAATACTACAATATTATTTGTAACAATAATATCAAACAAGATTTTCAAAATTGACAGAATAAATTAATTAAATATTTCAACTCACGAACAAAATCTCACAATTTTGTGAATATGAAGATGTTCAATAAAAAATACTCTCAACAAACGTAATGATAAAAAAAAGATAGGTTTAAATTAAAAAAGATAGAAGCTATCTTCAAAAGACTTGATAATAAACTCTTTTGACTTGTTTTAGAATATTACCTAGTATGGGAAGCCGCGCTTCGCAGCTGCATTATTATATAATTTTTAATTTAAAATATTTAATAAATAAATAAATATTTAAATAAATATTAATAAACTATGTGAACATTAAATAATTTAGAAAGAAATTATATGTATATAAACTTATAATATTATCTTCATATTAAATACGTTTCTCACTAATAAATCGCTCTCGGGTTTTCACGTAAAATAAAACAAATTTTACATAAAAAACAATCGTAAAAAATCATAAATCAATTGTTTATTAACAATACCTCAACTTTCGAAGATTAAGTGTTCGCGTGGACATCATTAGGGGCGTAAATCGTACATACGGGATACATGCTGCTGTAAATTATGTTATTTTTCTCTCCTCCTTTATCTTCCTCTTTGATATGTATTTGTGTTATTTTTCTTTCCTCTTCCTCTTCCTCCTTATCAAATCTTTTTGAATATTAATCTCTAAAATTTCTTTTTGTATTTGTTTTGTCCCACTCTTCAGGAAGGGCTCTCAAAAACTTGGTGTTTGTGTCTTCAGATTCATACACTTTACCAAATATAGCCATATCATTCAGTAGTTTGGTAAACCTATCATATATTTCAGTGATAGTTTCTCCAATTTTTGCCTCAAAATACTCATACTCCTGAATTGGCAGAGACCTACCATTCTTCTTGACATCCTTAGTCCCTTCACAGTGCACTTCAAGTTTTGTCCACATCTCCTTAGCAATTTTGCATGGTATAACACAGTTTGTAAAAACAGAATCCAAACTGTTAAAGAAAATGTTTTTGACTTTTGCCTCTTTAAGAACATTCTCCTTGGACCACCCAGTCTTTGGTTTTTCAACAAAGTGTTCTTCAATTATTTTACCATTTTCGGTGATTTGAGGAAAAAGTCCTGAGGGCACATAGGGTCTATCATGAATCCTGTCAAAATAGTCTGGGTCTGTGGTTTCCAGATGGTGCAACATCTTAACCTTCCAATGGGTGTATTCGTTTATCTTAAGCATATGAATCTTAGAATTGTCATCTTTGTTTCCAGACATCTTTGATCGATTTTAAATGTTAAGCTCTGATACCAATTGTTTTCTCAATTACACAAGTAGTAGGGGGTTGAATACTTGTGTGCCCAATATGAATTAAAACTCTGAATTAAGAACAAAGATCAAACACAAAGATATGAATGAATAATGTTTGTATTATTGATGACTAAATACAAACTCTCCTAGGGTGTACACAAACTCTAGCAGCTTCTCTGTGTTTCTCACAACAACTCTCTTTATCTTTATGCTCTCACAAAGGTTCTACTTTTAAATTAGGTTACATAGAGTGTTTATATAGAGAGCTTCCTATCAACTAATAATAATAAATCAAATTACAATAGGAATATAATTCCTAATTATTAGCTAACAGTTTCCTTCTGAAATTCTATTTCCTTCCCATAGCATATTTGCAATATAATTGTCTTTATCTTCGAAGACTTTCCACTCATTTTCTCATCTTCCAAATTTTATCTTCAACTTTACAGACTTCGAAATCTTCAGACTCTGACAGACTATAGACTCTGATAATCTATAGACCCTGATCACCTTCTAGACTTCAATTTCCATCCAGACTCTGGTTCACTTTCTAGACTCTGGTTTCAAGTGACAAGAATGTTGACTATCTAGACTCTGATTATAAAAGTTCAGAGACTAGAAAGACTTATTACAAATAGACTATGTTAGACCCTGTTCTAGTATTTTGTACATCATCAAATGAATATATTCCTAACAGTTTTCATCCATATCATTCGATCCTGCACTTGGTTTTGAGGTATTCAAACTTGTAATATACATCGAACATCATCTTCATGAAAGGTCTGTTGTACCTTGTGCATATCCCATTATTTGATGTTTGGACGAAAGTACTCGCAAAACTTGTCAGTTCTGGTGTTGTTCAAATGGTGGTCCTCAACACAAAAGTATCTCTTTCCCCGTAACCATGGATCAAAGAAGATGTTAATCTCATGCCCATCTCTCAAGACCCTCTTGAAGCCCTTACATAATTCCTCTTTATCCTCCCATATTCCCATCAAAATAAAGCTTGCACCATTCTCCTATGGAGCTTTCAGAACATGACACTCCGGAAAGTATCGGGCTTTGAATATTCTAGCAACCAAAGAATTTTGATTACTCATAAAATTCCAACCAAGCTTTCCCAACAGAGCTAAGTTAAAACCATGCAGATTCCTGAATCTTAGTCCCCATCTATTTTTTGCCATGCACATTTTATCCCAAGTTAACCAACGAATCCCTTTATTGATGTTGTTACCAGATTTCCACCAATATTCATTTAAAATTCTTTCGATCTCCTGACAAAGAGTTTTTGGAACTAAAAAATAGGACATACAGTAGACGGGATTAACCGCGCTACGTTTTTTCTCATTACCGATTTTTCAGCTCTCAACAGCATTTTATTGCTCCATCCTTGGACCCTCCTCTAAACTCTCTCCTTAATAAAACTGAAAATTGCTTTTTTTTACCGTCTCACTAACGATGGAAGCCCTGAATATTTACTGTCCCTTAAATCATTGTGAACCCCTAGAATTTCTGAAATTTCTTGTTGCTTATCTCTCCTAACATTCGAGCTGAAGAAGATTCTATATTTCTGGAAATTTACTGCTTGACCTGAACGTTGTTCATACGAATTCAACATATTTTTTATGGTTTGAGACTCCTCCACAGTTGCTTTAAAGAACAGAAAGCTATCGTCTGCAAACAACATATGGGTTACTGCAGGTGCTAATACACTAATACGACAGCCGTAAATGCATCCATTAGCTGTTGCATTGTTGAGAGAGTAAGATAGGCATTCGACACAAAGAAGAAAAAGATAAGGAGATAGAAGATCTCCCTACCGTAATCCTCTACTCGGGGTTATAGGACCAACATAACTGTGGTTACACAAAGCATCACCCATTATCCATTTGTCATTGAATCTCATCGTCTTCATTCTGTGCCATAAATATTGCCAGTTTACTCGATCATAAGCCTCACTTATATCGAGTTTTAGAGCCACCTCACCATCTTTGCCACCAGTTTTCCTTCTCATATAGTGAATCATCTCAAATGCAATGAGCACATTATCAGTTATGCTTCATCCCGGTACAAAAGCTGATTGATTCTCAGATATCGTGACTGGAAGAATGCACTTCAACATATTTGCAAGAACTTTCACCAAAATCTTGTAGAATACATTGCAGAGGGCTATGGGCCGAACGCCTGCAAGTCTTTCCACATTTTCCTTCTTAGGAATAAGGATTAAATTCGTACTATTTAACTCAGCTGGAAACGCATAATCTTCAAGCCAATGCAATGTATTCTACTATTTACAGCATTTTACAGCATGTAAGGAATAAGGATTAAATTCGTACTATTTACATGACTCTACGTGTCACATAACTCTGACGACACGCTCATACTATTTAAGTACACCATATATATGGTGACAAACACGAGATTTATCCACTCATGACGGAGGTCTTACAAAATCTCCCAAATAATTCATATATCACAAATAAACTGAAAATATCTTACCCAAAATATTACACACCAAATATCATACAATATAGACCATTATAAATAAAATCAGACTTGACTGGTCCGAAAAACTGACAATTTATTCTATAGAGACGAACTCAAATGAAAAAGTACATAACATAAAACTTGTAGAGGATTTTGAGATCTTTTCAGAATAGTAAAACTCGTCAAAAATGGAGAAGTAATGAGTGCAGAAAATAATAAAATACGGGATGTTAAAACAGAATCAACACCTGATCACAGAAGTATTTTGATGTTTAAGACATCAAAATCACAAATTTTGAAAGCGGAATATAAAGACGAAACGTAGAACATGAAAATATCTTTATAGAATGATATTACTCACAAAAATCGAGTACAGTTTCAATTTACTACGAATTTATTGTAGTTACAGCATATAAACTTGAATTAACACATCAGATCACACAAACGACAGATTTCAACATGTTTTTAGGCAAAATTTTAGAAAACACAAAGAACGAAAGATGTAGATAATTAAAAGACATTTATGAAGAATCTAAAATCACAACAATCCAATAAGAAACAAATTAAATACGGATTTTTACAAGAATTCAGCATTGATAGAGATCAAACATATAAACTCGGTGAGATGATAACGAGATAGAGAATATAATGAAGACATCTGTGAACCCTAATTCATGTATAACAAGGCATATAAACTAAAAGTTCTGAATCATATACATAATATAATACTTACAAATTGAAAGAAGAGTAATCCATTACCTTACAACTCCAAAATTCATGGCATCCAGTTAGGCTTTGTTAATTTCCCTCCCTCCCTCCCTCCCTCTCTCTCTCTCTCTCTCTCTCTCTCTCTCTCTCTATATATATATATATATATATATATATATATATATATATATATATATTTCCACTTCTTCATGACTGCACAACTCTTCTTACGTATCTCTTTTTTTCTAAACCCTAACTCCTTTTTCCTTTTTTTTAATCTTTTCTTCTTTTCTTTTTCTTTTCTCTTGTTGACTAATAATATCTTATAATATATCCTAATAATAAAATAAATATATGCAACTAATAAATCAATAATAAATCACTAATATTATTTTTAATATTAAATAATATAACTAAATATATTATAAAAAATACGGGATGTTACACTTGTCTCATCAGTTCCAGCAAAAACTCTTTAAAGAGATATTAAATACGAGATATGATTAAGCTTCAAATTTGAAATATTCCGTGGTCATCTCACACATGCTTATCCACAATTCACCTTCATCAGATATTAAATACGAGATATGATTAAGCTTTTTCCTTGTTGATGCTTGGGCATGAAAGAATCTCGAATTTGTATCCCCTTCACTAGGCCAGAACATTTTCGCTCGTTACTTCCAATAGACCTCTTCGTGCAACAATAAATCATTACTCTTCTCTCTTTCTTCAAAATACTTTTTCACTCCTTCCTCATCCTTATGAAAAAAATTCCACCCCCACTTTGCCATGAACGAGACTACTGATATGAGTTTTGGAAGTATACGATTTGTTGGGAGTCTCGTCCAGTAATTTGCCACTTCGACTTTGAAGCTCGGCTCCTTTAACCAAGTATTTTCAAACATGAAACGGAACTGCTTCCTGGATATAATCATATAGCAGTATTTAAGAGCTCCAAATTAATTGGGTCATGATCAGAGCAGGTTGTATGAGTCACTGAGAGATTACACAGCGGAAATTTGTGCCACCAATCTTCAGTTGCAAAAGCTCTATCTAGTCTCTCCTGAACCCAGTTGGGCTTCCCTTTGCTTTTTTCCCGAGTAAATTCGTCTCCACTAAGGTTTAACTCACATAAACTACAATCATCGATACGAAAGCCATCAAAGAGCACATGAGGATGAGGGTTATTTCTAATGTATGTAGGAGGTCATTAAAGTCTCCACATACATACCAAGGAATGTTATCTTTTGCAGCTAGTTGACGAAGAAAATCCCACGATTCCTGCATTCTTGTTCTTTCCGGAAAGCCATAAAAACAAGTCAATCTCCACATTGGGGAATTTTTCTCCAGAAAATTCACGTCTATATGATGAAGAGATGAGTCCACAAATAAAATATATGAAAAATTATATAAAAATATATACATATATCATTAAATAAAGTTTAAATTATTATTATAAAAATAAATTCAAATTATATAAATAAAATATTAAAAAAATATAAGCATGACAGCCCTTAATTTATTGCAACACAACCTTCTGGTCATAATTTTCTTCATATATCTCTTGCTAAGACTAGCTCCACCTTTTAATATTTTGACATCATTTATGAATTGTGATCCTCTGTTTAAACATGTCAACACTGCTGATAAATAACCTCCTGTCTTTGGCATATCCTCAACAAGAACAAGTACAAAGCATGATTTGGGAACCTAATAAATGGCATATGTGAAACAAGCTCTATGAAGTTCTATGGTACAATATGTTCTGCTTATAGATCAAATAAGCAATTGTTTCAAAAATTTAACACCATGTACTGTGTTGACACAAAGTAAGTGACTGATTTGAAACTGAAACTGAACTTGAAACTAAAATTTTTGCACCAAAGTACTATAACATTTGCCAAATACTAGGATATTTATCCCTGTACCTTCATAGATGACTAATTGAGGAAGTTGTTTGTTCCTGATACTAGGTAATAAACTTATTAACTAACCGTTTAATCAGAAAGAACGATAAATGTAAATGCAACCAAATCCAAACCTTTTCCTATAAAACCTTTCTCCTGCAGAACTCTAATAACGGAACACCTCGAAATTGTTTTTAAATTCAATGACAGAGTTAGCAGGACTGGTTTTTCAGAAACAGAAATAAACTCGAAGCCTATCTTATTTGTATGAATCCATCACACTCAAGATTTTTCTCTCAGATATAAGTATAACCATATTACCATACACTATACAGTATGGATATCTTCTAAAGGCTATATAAACCTATTCTTTAGACTAGCACCGCCTCTTATAATAAAATTTAATCTATTTTCCCATGTTAATTTTACCAAATTTAAAGATACAGTAAATAAATGGTTGCCAGAACAAATGTTATTGTTCTCAAAATCAACTCAGGACTAGCTTTAAAAAAGAACTAAAAGCTTGGGTAATATAAATCGAAAAAAAGAAAAGAAAAACATACTTCAAGACCTTCTTTCTTACTTGTTTCTGCCTCAAAGCTCCGGTTTATAGATGGGCTGAAACTAGGCTCTCAACATAAGTCCACGCCTCAATACATTCTGAGCAGTTGTCAAACAGAACCTTATGTGTATTATCCTTAGAACTGTATAGTAGTATTTGTGACTCAAAGCAGCAGAATATCTCCATTCAAACAAATGCAGAGCGGTTTTATTGAACAGTTTGATGCTAGTACATTCCCATACGAGATGGCGAACAATTTTATCCAATACTCTTCCACATCACTTTTGGTCATGACCCATAAATCAGCACGATTTTCTTTGACGTAAGAAAGTACAGAAAGGCTTTTGCCAAGAGTGCCCAAGGTTCAACTGTTTGCACCTTGTCCATATTTTGGCTGCAAAACTTCTCGATAATTCCCTGTTTTTATGTCAAGAGAAATACTAGTAAGCCTATTTGGAGAATCACTGTGAATGCTCAGAAGAACAACCCAATGCATATTTCCATTTGCATACAACCCCCATCGCAAATACTAAAATCAAAATCTCCAATCTTTCTCCAAGAATCAGATTTGAGTTGTAAACTAACATCGGACATTCATAACCATAATACGAAGAATAATCCGCAAATACTTTATAATCATTGTCCGATTCATCATAGCAAAAATAATAAGATGTCACCAAAGTCGCTAACATGGGCAATCTTCTTGATTTTCTAGTAGACGGGTTCCACAAGAATAGTTAGTTGATCATCACATGTTTGTAAACAAACCAAACCATTACTAGTATGCAGTAGATGATATCTTGCACAAGGGTAGGTTTAGGGTTTCCTCGGTTGCCATGAGACCGGATCCTTTGGTTATAACTAATCGAAATGGTCTTAAATAATAAATACTTTGACAAGAAATTATCTATATAGATGTTTTTTAGAATGGTCAAATTTATTGACAGCAATATACTCTCTGCCTTTGAGTAGCTTTGACGTGTGGCACATACTTTTTTTTTTGATAAAGTGACCCACATTTTTAAGTGATTTGAATGTATAGCAAAAATTATAATTTTTATTTTTTTTAAAATTAAAACATATACTCTATATTTTAATTTGAAAAAGGAAAATTTAAAAAATAATAACTTTTATTATGCGATCAAAATACTTAAAAGTGTGTACTAACAATCAAAGCGACTTATAAAAAAACGGAAGGAGTATACAATATCAAGTAGCGTATAAAGTCAGGTGTAATATAAACAAAACACTTTTTTTGTTTTCTATTTTAATTGTTTTTGACTTTTTTACACGTAAACTAAATTGTATTAAAATATATTTATTATTTTTAATACTTATATCATATTAAAATTTAGAATCTAAACTTTAATTTGATATAAGAACTAAAACTTAATATTAAGTATAACTATTATTTTTTTAAACATTAATATACGTGTTAAAGAGTCAAATATCAGTTAAAATGGGAAGGAGGAGAGAGTAATAGGCAAAATATACTAGGAGTATTAATTATGCACTCTGCACTTTGTCATCCAAATTTATGATGCAAAACTAGAAAGAAGTATTTTAGCCAAATTTTGTAAGGTTAAAAACTAAATCTATTTAATTTCATACGTAGTGAAGAAATAGTAATTAGAACTCACAAGTGCAAAGAAAAGTAAAGAAAATATAAGAACACAAAATAAATTGGTGACGCGAAAAACCCTTGTGGGAGAGAATAAAAATCGTGGAGGGAATGTGCCATCTCTTGTGGGAGAGGATAAAAATCGTGGAGGGAATGTGCCAACCGAAATAATCCACTATAATCGAGATCAAGATGAGTTACAAATAAGAAAACAAGTACAAAATATCTACTCGTCGATTAACGTTGCAGTGGTGTAGGCGTAGTAAATATGTAGTGGATAAGTGGCTCAGAGTTCGTTTATCTTCACTTTGACATGTATTTATAGCTGTAGAAACTCATTTTCCGTTCCTAAACTCGAAGTAACAGTCTTGAACACGTGCCTTGATTATAGAGAGAGGTTGCTAGTTTGTCTCTTATATTTTAGGAGCTGTAGACCTGATCTTGTAGTCGTCTAGCACTGTCGTGCATTTTCCACCTCTCAAGTATATTCTTGTTCCAATTTGACCAGGTCATTTTTGAAAGTTATAGGTAGTTCGAAGTCAAAATCAACTGTATATTGTTGTTTGCTATGAATATCTTCATGTCGTCGTATGTTTGTCATCATGATGCTTCCGTCATGTCTCCCTAAATAGTTCATGTTGACGTAATACCTTCCTGTGAATGCAATTTTCGGTATGTACGAAAATTATGCACTAATAAGTAGCAATCGATCTACTCATTAGATTAATAAACTGTTCGTATTATAGTATACAGCCAAAGAGAACTTATTATCAGAACTCCGAAAGATTTTAAGATTGTGTTTGGAAACTTCGATTTTATTTCAAATGACATAATTTGAATTGTCATTTCAAATTCTCATATTTGTACTAATATTTAAATGTCTTGGAATTGAAATGAAAACCAAATTTAAATTCCTATTATTACTCAAACATGTCATTTGATCAAATCCATGATTTCAAATGAAATCCAAGTTCTCAAACAAACATAAAGATATTTGCCAGAGAGCTTATTATCGGAAATGTTACACATATGAAATGCCAAAGAGAAATCCTTCCACATTATAAATTTACAATGGACTGTGTACTAGATACTTGAGATTCTTCTCCAATTTGTCGACTTACACCTTGTACCTTGAATTATTTCTTCATGCCCGGAAGAAACTGATGAAGGGGTTGTTAGCCTGATGATTAAAAGGCATTCATTGTCTGGTTGGAGTAAGGATTCTGAAATATTTTATCTGAAAATGCCTCCAACTGATCGACATGAAAAAGCTTTGAAACTGTACAAAGTAATGTGCAAATTATTGATAAGCAACACCTGATCGACCTTCTCCCCGCTGTTTCATTCATGCTTTAGAATTAGAAATTCTCCATGGTCATTTTCTTAACACACCATTCACATCGGAACAGCCTTTGTGGATATGTAAATGAGGAACCTACTTAATGCTAAAAAATTATTCGCAAGTATATCTTCTGATCTTAATTTGGCAGCTTAATTGGACGGCTCTGATTCATTGGCTACCCACACCATCCGAAAGCTGCAAGTTTTATTGGGGTCCTTTCAGCTTGGACTCAAAACCAATAAAATGAAGGAGAATGATATAAACTCGAGTCCAGTATGAACTCGACAAACTTGAACAAGTTAGATTTCGTACTAACTTGAACAAGTTAAATAAATATATAGACCATGCTTTGTAACCGCATCTATCATACGAATATGCAAAGGCTCAGATTTTCCCTTGAAAGCACCCGCTGCCTGCAAGTGGTGGCGAAGCAATGCATAGCCAACACAAGTGAGAAGAGCACTAATGTCTTGATATATAAAGTTTGCTATATAAACTCGTGTATTCTTCTTTACAAATTCTCTGCAGGACTATCATTTTTCATTTCAAATTTCCATTTCGCCAAGGGATGCACTTTGGATCACCATATCTCATCCCTCCCTTAATCGTTTTGAGCACTTAAATATGCACTGGAAAGCTCTTACAGAGGAGAACAAACTACAAGCATAATTTAATACGAATCACCTATCAAGGCCACTCAAAATGACATGTCAATGTGGGGCTTATACCCAAATTTTCCAACACTATGTACACAACAAACTTGAATAGTTGAATGATCAATTCTTTTATGATGTTCTGTAAATCCTCTGAGATGGAACGAACAAAAGGTTCGGCTTCTTTGTTCTCTGTAACATCTGAGTATTTACTTGATCAACTGCACCTACTCAGAAGCTATGCGACTTAAGTAGAGTTAAATAAAATAAGGAAGCTTCAGAAGAGGACTGTAATTAAAGTACTTTCCTGCATTCTATTATTCAGTTGTACAAGCAATAATTTAGCACGTATTTAATTCTTATATTTCATTTTAAAATCAATAATATATTCTGGTGAAAACATTTTGTGTTCTTGACTAGGAATCCAGTAGTCAAATCAAGTTATTTATTCTGTTGAAATTTATTCATGAATGTATAAAATCGTTTACATATGTGACTTTTCCATGGGCTTAATTGTGTGTGGAGCACTCTCACTTATATTCAGTATGCTATGTGTCCAAGACTTGGCAATGATAATAAAAATTTGGCATGCTTTGTCACAAAATGAATTGCCAGGTGTCATGTCCAAATATTGTGTTGTGTGTTTTAGTCATGTCCGCGTACTGAATGTTCGTGTTGGTTTCATATGGTCCTCTCCTAGTCTCCTCCCGATTTTTAAGGTTCGTAGCCATCCGTCTCATCCCTGCACAAGTTCTGCTAATTTTTCTTTGGCGCTAGGCACCTTTGGTTTAGTAGCTTGTCATATAAAGACTACCTAAATTATTCATATGAAAGAGAATCTCTTATAGCCAGGAGAAAAATGCAGTGGATGTTCTTTAATTGTTTCCCCTGCATGGCTGCATGGCTGCATGGAATATTTTTCTTTTGGTATCCTCTGAACGAGCCCATGAACTGTTTTGCACATTTTATAAATCAAACTCGAATACTAGTATTAAAATCACCTCAACGCAAGAGTTTCATATGCACATGCGTGTTTCGTGTACATATACATAATGATTTCATAATCCATATGGTGGACATGGTTTAATTTAAAACTACGTTCCACAAGAATGATAATATATCACCTAGACTTTGGCCTATAAATTTCTTTAGATCTTAGCATCAGAATTATCTGTTACCACAACTTGCAACTGCTCTTTAATGATCTCTTCAACCTTTTCAGCATCCCATTTCTGAGGTTCTTCCATGATTCCCCTCTTTCTGTACTTGAAATAGAGCACAAGCTGCAGGATCCCGAAAGGACAACCGATCAGGTTTGGTGACTGCCATCATATCGAAATCTGTGTTAGAACATTAATGTTTATATAGCTTTATAATTGAAAACAGTGAGTTACAGTTCTCATATTACAAACCGCAAGAATGAAGTCGTGGCTCAGTAGTCCATAGGCCAGCCAAAGCAAACTTGTTATAAATGAAAATAAAGACAGGTAGAATGGCATAAATTCAACGCTTTTAGTTTGTAGGACTTGCTTCTGCAATTGTAGCGGAAACAATTTTTACTGACAATATATAATTGTGATGTAGGCAGTTGAAATTTAGTGCCAACATATGATGACTCACCACAACCACTAGTGGAGAGCAGTACATAGCAACAGAAGCTACCCAACCGATACTTCCAATAAGCATCTTGCGGTAATGATGCTCATGGAAGACAACAGCTGATATTGTTGCACAGATGGCGAATATAAGGGTAACGGCTGTCGTTAATATTGCTACCTTCTTCTGCATTGTAATTACATATCAGTGTCGGCTTTTGTTTAATTGAACTCATTGCTATGAAATATGAATACATGCATATACACAAAATCTTTATTTTGCTAGTTATGCAACCACACACTCGTTGACTTGCATATGTGCAAATAGGATTATTTTACGTGCTTGATGAGGAACGGACTTTACTATTAGGCGTATACTTTAGTTACTGAAATATTTGTGCAACAACAAGCGAATGCTAAAACAGTAGCATAAAAAAGGATGAAGAACTATAAAGCTTGCCTTTCCTGTAGCAGTAGCAAACCAAAAGTATATAAGAATGAATGATAGCTCAAGCAGAACCCCTAGGCCATTGATAGTGACAATAGTAAAGTTTTCCCACTCGCAGCTTACAATTGGCAGACCATACCAAGTATAGAAATAACAGTTTGTTAACGCAAGTATGTAAGGAACGCACGAAAACTCTTCAGTACTTCTCTTCTTTATGACCCTGGAAAATGTCAATCTGTAAACAAAGGAATATATATTAGAGACCAAGAAATGAGGTAATTTAATGCTGTAAATTCATCATTTTGTTGATCCTGATTAAGTAAAAATTAGTGTACCGAACATTACACAGGAGCGGTATAAAGTAACATTGAGGCTGCATTACCTGCAAGACGAAGGATGTATTAGTATATTAATGTTTAGACTTTAGCACTGGGTTATGATAAGAATTTTGAGAACTGTATACAATCAAAGATTATTAGTACCCAGTATTCCGACTGTCAAACGCAACCTATCTCCCATCTTTTGGAGTTAACAAGAGGAATTGATCCTAACTAGACTTGAATGATATTTGTGATGTAGTTTGAAGTGTCTCATCACCGAAGGGCTATATATATGCATGGATGGATAGGAACAGAATAATGCATGCACAATTGTAAAACAGTGCATAGTCAGCATGTTGTGGAGAGAAACAATGGGGAAAATAAAATAAACAAGAAAATATTTGTGGAGGAAAATGAGTAGGATTTAATTAAGGCATCGCGCATTTAGTAATTTAATTTATATGTTCATTCAAAGTCGTAAATTAGTTAGCTTTTGACAATAAGATGACAGATTAGATAGGACCGATTAATGGAATGGGATTATTATGTTGTCCTTGTTCTCCTTATGAGTGGAACATGTCACAGAGACACCACTACGTATCTGATGCAAATGTTAATGTTATGTTCGGCTTCTCACATTATACAGCAACTGTATTAATTATATCTTCGATTGTTACTTCGTACAACAGTGAAAATTTTAATTTATGCCTATATCCCTTTCATCTTCATGAATTTTGAAGCATCTGAGAAGGAGAGCAACAGCACATATCAGTGGTTCTTTAAGACAAAGGCAGAAAGCATTCAGCTCATGGAATCTATATGACTATATCTATCTGTTTTTCGTTTTTGTTTGGTGCAAGACAACCCAAAGTTAGGGGAAAGGTTTTATTCCAGTACCTATCCGAGAAAACGTTGGATGCAAAGGTTGTACCATGTCATTGTGCTGACACAGTGTAACTCCACTCACATACATGAAGAGAAAAATGCAGAGTAACTGTTCTACCAATCTAACAAATTGACAAATGAATATATATAAAAATTACTCTGTCAGTATCTCCTTGGCAATAATAACTGTTAGCATGATAGACTAATAACTGCAACTGCATGAGTTATTTTGTCCTTTGAGCCGGTTGTATGGCTAATACTCCTTGGTGTAAAGAATGGAAAACAAACCAAGTCTCTAGATTTACCTGAGAAAAGGTCCTGCCAATCATTTTTATGTTAATGGAACATCTTTATACATATGTAAATAAACAATAGACATTGGATTACTCTGCAAGCAGAATACTACGGTCGTAATTTTTCTGTTGTCTAGAGCTTATTATCCTGTCTTTCCACTAAAACACATGTCCTCAGCCAAGCATTAGCCATTGAAATGCTTTATTTTGTCATTGTTTTGGCACTTAAAACACTCAAAAGTGTTCCAACATATCATTTGAATAGTACAGGTATTAAAAAACTACAATAATTGCTGGTTGAATGTGACTAAGTCCACTTATTTTCCAGATCATCATCTAGTCGAGAAGGCCTTTTTACCACAATTCATTCTAAACTACGACTGATAGATTTGGACGGTCCACTTTACATCGTACAAGCTGATCCTTCAAGAGGTAAACATTGGGATAGCCTTGTGCAGTTTTACTCAATTTGGATTAAACTCTTTATCAGATGAGCTTTGTATCTTTATTTTCTTTGCCTTTTCTATTGCTCATTCCATGCACTTTGATCTGTTTAGCCATTAGTGTAATGTTTACATTTCAGATGAATCTAACAAGCAAACAGATGCATGTATTAACCTAATTTTCCGGATATATATCGAGTATCGGTTATGTTCATTTCACTGGTGATGTCAGAAGCACAATTCTCCTGATATTTTTGCACCATGTGAATGTCAAAGTCATGCGTTCATTAGAAATGACAACTCTGCTAAATTTTTATCCCAGAAATGGGAGCTTATACTTTTGAGTGCCAAATTGCATAGAATTCAATTCTATTTGTTCACGGGAATATTAATATGATGAAATGTATATTAGTTCATTAGTTCATTGTTCATGGCCTAGTGCTGGCTATTAGCAATAGTTCCTAACTGATAATTATTAGATGCACTCACTAACTATATATGGTTAATTTTTCCTAAATAAAACAGTTCATTGTACATTGGCTACTGTTTAATTTGTTGTTAGTTCTTAATTAATGGCTCACTTAAGTAATTATACATATATTTTTTTCCGGATATTTTGGATACATATTCAAATTTTCGAATTCGGATATAGGTAGATTTGTATCTGAATTATCCGTTTGACAGTTCTACAAAACTGAACTCAACCCCCTTTTCTCTGCCTCTCACAATATCTCTCAATATGTGATATTTTATAACTTTATGATTTCGATTACCCAGTTGCAAGTTGAGGATCAGTTCAGTAGTTGATTTCAAGTTTTTATTAGTTTAGTTAGTCGATTGCAAGGTTTATATTTATATTAGTTCAGTTATTCAAGTGCAAGTTTTTTGAGTTCAGTGACCCACTTGGGAGGTGAGTGCGAGTTTGATTATGAATAAGTCATTTAACACCTTAACTAATACTATTATGTTTA
>QRFB01011374.1:992-27987 GCA_008931105.1 Oenanthe javanica
GAGGACTCGTCCTAAGTCTGATAACTCGTCCTAAGTGTGATGACTCGTCCTATGCCTAAGGACTCGTCCTAAGTGTGATGACTCGTCCTATGCCTGAGGAATCGTCCTAAGTCTGATAACTCGTCCTATGTCTGAGGACTCGTCCTAAGTGTGATGACTCGTCCTATGCCTGAGGACTCGTCCTAAGTCTGATAACTCGTCCTATGTCTGAGGACTCGTCCTAAGTCTGATGACTCGTCCTATGCTTGAGTACTCGTCCTAAGTTTGATGACTCGTCCAAAGTTTGATGACTCGTCCTATGTCTGAGGACTCGTCCTAAGTTTGATGACTCGTCCTAAGCCTGAGGATTCGTCCTAAGTTTGATGACTCGTCCTAAGCCTGAGGATTCGTCTTAATCATGATAACGTCCTGATCATGGGGACTCGTCCTGATCATGGGGACTCGTCCTGGTATAAGGACTCGTCCTAGTATGAATACTCACCCTGAGGAGACGGCTCGCCCTGAGCATTAGGGCTCGCCCTGAGGAAGAGGACTCGTCCTCGGCCAGGGAGAAATGCTTTCATATTATTGATACATATCATGCTTGGAAAGATATTTTCATATCAGACACTTGTGTAACAGTTATTTGAAGACTAATTGAAGGATAAGGAGTAGCTTGCATTTTAAGGAAGAATGGGCCTTCCCCAAACTGGGGAGGACGCGCCCTGGAAGGTGTCAAAGGAGGGCGCGCCCTATTTTGGCCGGCGACTCTTTGGACTCTTTTTGTATAATCTTGGCTCTCAACCTAATTACATGTATCTTGGAAGGCCCTCCGGGGTTAATTGTTGAAGGCCCTCCGGGGTTAATTATTGAAGACCGTTGCTCTGTATTCCACGGGTTGTCCTCGGCGGGGAGCTTTGGGATGCAGCTGACCTCAGCTTGGAAGATCCTTTCCCTGTACTCAGGCGGGTTGTCCTCGTCTGGGGGCTTAGGACGCGTCCTGCATTCGGGGTGGATCTAGTGCTAGCCTCCAGTCAAGGTATCCGGGAAATAGCTGTAGTGGATCGACTAGAGCCCATGGTTTCCAGGTCAACGTCGGATTCATGAAGTCCTTGGACCTTATACTGGGCTTTGGACTATCCAAACAAGCCTCCATGTAGAGACCTCTTCCAACTAGGTTTTGATTATCAAATCAGGGTTGAATAAGGTGTTGAATAAGGGGGTGGATAAGGTGGACTTTTCCTAACGGGCTTCTACTTCAACAAGAACTACGTGGGTTTATCCCGTATAAATAGGGGTACGTAGGCACATTGTGAGGGGTTGGAAGTTGGGGAGCTCAAGGAGAACAACTGAAAAACCCTAGCAATCTCAGCCCCCAATTACTCACAAACCACCACACTCCAGTGATATTCAGCCTTGTTTGATCTTTTTCCGGCAAAGAATCTCAATCTTTGTTGATTACCAGATTTCTCCATCAACAAATTGGTGCTAGAAGGAGGGGATATTTACATCTTAGGAGAAAGGATGTCACAACAACCTGATCGGAAAACAGATTGCAAGGACNGAGTATGAACATATAACGACAGGAATTCTACAAGGCGCATCCAAACTACCGAAAGAATGACTTTTACTTAACTGGAGAATCGTATGCTGGGCACTATATTCCTGCTTTTGCTTCTAGAATTTATCAAGGAAACAAAAACAGAGAAGGAATGCAAGTAAACCTAAAGGTGTGGAATTAAATTGTTTATCAAATAATTTTTAACAATCATTTTAGGATTAATTAATTAGAATTGATTGATCAGGGTTTTGCTATTGGAAATGGCCTTACTGATCCCGCGATTCAATATGGAGCATACACTGACTATGCATTGGACAACAAGTTAATCACGAAAACTTATTACAACTATATCAACAAAATAATTCCACAATGTGAAGAGGAAATTGAACTCTGCGGTATTTCTTCTTTTCAACAGGATAAAAAGATGTGAGATCTAAGATACAATGTTTGGATTAAAGCATATACATCTGTGAAGGACAATTGTGCTATGACTTCTCACTCATGGAAACATTCTTAAACCTACCATCAGTTAAAGAGGCACTTGGTGTACACACTGATTTTGTCTCCTGCAGCACTACTGTGTTTGAAGCCATGAAGGCGGACTGGATGAAGGATCTTGAGGTTGGGATTCCAGAACTTTTAGAAGATGAAATCAAGGTGCTAATATATGTGGGAGAGTATGACCTTATCTGCAATTGGCTTGGTATTTTACTTGATTTACCTTATTTTGGTACTTACCCCACCTCTCACCCCAAACACTAACTTCCAGGATAGTTTCACATCAAAATATGTACACCTATTTGGTTGCAGGAAACTCAAGATGGGTACATGCTATGAAAGGGTCTGGTCAGAAGAGCTTTGTGGGATCTCTAACTATTGCATTTTCAGTAAATGGTTCAGAGGCAGGGGAAATGCAAAGCTACGGACCTCTCATTTTCCTCAAGGTCTCTCTTGCTTCTCATTCTTTGCATCTGTATGACTATCTAATTGAGCTGCACTATCTTAATAGAGTACTTCTTTTAAAACAGGTACATAATGCTGGTCATTTGGTTCCAATGGATCAACCACAAGCTTCGCTAGAGATGCTGACTAGGTGGATGCAGGGAAAACTTGCTACGACATGAAAACAGGATTAGCATGATCCTAACTGATTGTCCCATCTGCACTAAAGAGCCCACTTTAAATGCATTACATTTATTTTTTCACTGTGTGTTCCAAGTAAAGGGATATTAAAGATTTCACTATTGTATCGTGCTAGCAATTATAATAAAATTCAATTCAAGAGAATTTACATGCAAGTGTTAAGTGCAGATGTTTTGTATACCTATTATAACTCATATAATAACCTATCACAACATAATGCATAAAAACCCTGAACAAGGACTTGTCACGACAGTCCTACACTTCCCTTTCCAGTTTCCACCACACTGCAGAGAGCTCCATGAGTGCATGTCTCTTGCTCAGGAAGGCCATATAGGTTTTTTCATTTCTAGGTCCTTGCAAACAAATACATTTACTTGAGCAAGTTTATGCTTTAGCAAGCTTATGACTTGTTTTCTATTTTAATTCAAAATTCAAGTTATTGGCCAATTTAAGGGATTGTACGCTACCACAACCAAAAAATGTTGGAAGCAATACGTGGATTAGAAGGGATGGGTTTCTTGAAATTAACCTACCCGGCTACCCTTAGGGAGAAGAAATTTACATTTCCTCTACTTGGTGATTCAGAGACCAAAGCTAAAAATTATGGTAATCCTATTGTCAGCTTCCATATTCTATAAATGCAAGGTAAAGACATAGAAGCTAATAGGAAAAAAAAACTTGATTTCTGCATATTTTTTTGTAGTTTTATGTTATATTTGGTATGGTAGATCAAACTATCCATAATAATGAACTTGAAAAATGGACTGAGTATGAATTTGCTTACTGATCATAACCACTCCAAATTTAAGGAAATATATAGTGTGATAGATATGCATAAGGCTCAAAGCTTCTCTTGGAGTAGGGTTAAGGGGTAAGGTCCTACATACAACTTTCCATCGCCACACCCTACTTTTGAGCGGGATATACCAGGTATTTTTGGTTGGGTTTTTACACAAGGAACAACTTCTGAAAAGTAAGGATTCAAGTACCAGATATAACAAAGATCAATACTAAGATAAAATCTACATCTTTAATAATTGAAAGGTCTCAAAGGGAAATACAAAACAATGCTACATGCTATTAAAAAGAAAACACCCGTGAGACAAATTTGGTAAAAGGAAACTGTTCATTCTTACTTCTCCAGACAATGAAATCTTCAGCAAAGAAGAGCTCAAACAGAAAAACAGACATTTGTTTCCAACATTTGATAAATGGAAAGAGAATTTTTCTAAATCACGAGTAAAATACTATGTGTACCATACATTGCTGTAACACTGACTATTGATCAACTCTTCCTCCATACAATACTGACTATTGATCAACTCTTCCTCCATACAATTCCTTTAAGGTCTCAATTGCTGGACGGAAACCGGAGCGCAGGGGAACAACTGATACAACTCTTTCATGCTGTGCATTTGCATTTTTAGGTTTGGAGAGTGTCACTCGCAACATCTCGCCCTCTAGAATCTTCCCTGCAGTAAGGGCTACATAAAAACACCACCATAAATCAGAAATGATGAGAAGTTGTTTCGACAATCTGTACTTGACACAGACACCAAAAGGTTTACAGCTAGATAGTCATATTGACAATACCGAGTATCTCATTAAGATTATTATGCAATGTTAGTTTATGCATTTGCATTAATTATTTCCATGTTGGACAAATTAACACTCAAACTCTACTATCGTTTCCTTTAGAAAATAATGCACAAAATAGCACAATTTTGACAAAGATTACTCATAACACCACATCAAATACGCAATTTCAATACCACACTAAGTCAACAATAGCAGAATAAAAAGGGGGGATTACCAACCCGAAAAAGGATGCAACTTAGCAAAGTGAAAAAAGTCATGAGCAGAGCAACCAAAAAGAACCCTAGCTGCCCTATCAAACATTACCACCACAAACACCTCTGTATCCGAAGCTATAGACATCTGTATCAAAAATCAAGAAAACCCCACAAAACTATTTCCATTTTAAGCACAATGTAAGAAAAATCATAAACCCAAAATTATACATAGATATACATAAACCCCATATAGATAATACTTACAAGGACACGAAAGAGGCGTTTAGGAGCTGAGGAAGAAGAAGGGTTGGTGAAACTACAGTGATTGCAAAGAGAACAAGAGGATGGGTTGTTAATATTAGTATTGATATTGTTATCCGGGGTTAGAGTTTTATCACAGAGAGAACAAACAGTGTAAGAATAATTGGAGTGATCAATGGCTACAAGTGTACAGTTTAGTGTTCTTGATTCCCCTGTTTCCATTTTGAGATGTTTTTGTCGATTGGTTGCACTTGCAGTGGTGTGGTGCACAGTTTTTTTTTTATTTTAATTAACAAATCTTTGAAATACGTGGGAGTATTTTCTCATATAATTCTATTTTATTTAAATTAATTCAAAAATAAATAAATATTGATTTTAAGCGAATATGTTGCATTTTATTCAATTTTGAGAATGCTGTGACATTCAATAATTTTTCTGGCTGGCCCTATTTCGTATATAAAAGATAGACAGTGAAATGCTTGTACAACAGAATGGACTTGCTATATAAAACATACATGCAGCTGACTATTTGCAGCCTGGCAGGACTGGCTACATCTTTCATCAGTGTTGAAGAACCATAAATTATACAGTACGTATAAAATTACAATACACACGCAGGCCAGATTCCAGGAGTCATAGATGAGAGCCTACTAAATCTACTTTTTTAAAAATAAATACAAAATCATCTAAACACTAGATTGAAGCCATCCGAGGAGTTTTGTTTGTATTTTTCTGAACAACTTGTATCTGAAGTCTAGTTTAGGGACAAAATTAGTTGAATGCACATTGTTTGTGTTAGTAAATGGATCTCTGAAAATTCCCAAATAAGAAATTAGGGGATCTGCTCGGGATTTGTCGATAACAAGCCTTAAGCCATGTGTTTCTACTACGGGAAACAATAGAAGCCTTCGATATCCCACCGTGGTGCCTTTAGCCACTTTCTGCCATTCTCCTTTTTTGTTTAGGATATCAAGATGGAATTTGATAATACGTTGGCCCATTTGAATTGGCTCTTGCACTAGCAAGACGTTAAAAGTCACCAAATCTGGGAAGTCTAGATACAACACCCAACTTGACTGATCCTTACTGGGAGCCCAATAGCTATAAATTCCTTCTTCAAGAACATTGTACGAGTCAAACCGAGAATCATTTAACCCTCCCCGTTTGCTGCTGACAGAGAGTATAGCATTTTCAGCTAAATTGTGGGAAAATATTAAGCTCCGGAGCTTGGTGAATTCGCGTAGGACCTCTATATCTTTCTCTGATATAAGACCTGACGAATTAGGAGGTACATTGAGCAACAACAGACAGTTTCTACCAACTGACTTGTAGAATAAGTCAAGAAGATTTAATGCAGATTTTGGAACTTCATCAGTATGCCAAAACCAACCCGGCCTGATGGAGACATCACACTCAGCAGGTACCCAGTCATGGCCAAAAGGGTCTCCTTGTTGAGAATACCTAATTTTTCAATAATATAAAAAGCAAATTATTACCGAGTACATTTTTCTTATTTAACTTCGAAAAAAACAGGCAACTAAATTGGACATAACACGTACAACAATTACAGTAATTTTTGCATTTTTCTAAACAATTAAGGGATCAGCTGTAGATTAGTGTTGTATACAATTAATACATAGAAACAACTATTTGAGAATCTGTCGTTTTGGGAATGGATATTTTTTAGAAGGAAATTTTATAGGAGTATTTCCTCAAGTAACTAAACTTTGAGATACAAAGTACAAGGATTAATTGGTATATTTAGCGGAAAGTAAAGTATGGATCTGACAACATAATTAATTTGAACCACGTAAATGCTTTATAATATTCATTTGTTCTACAGATATCTCGATATTATCTTTAGTACATTACATAGTAATTGTCAACTCAACTGAAGCAGGTAAACTATTAATGGCGATAAGTTACCCAAATAGCTTAAGCTTATTGCAACAGATGATGCTTTAATCACAATTAGCCTTTGGAAATAAAATTTCATCACCATTAAACTACTCTGATCTAACTAGGCCTGCTGAGTAGGCAAGAACACTTCAAATTGTGTGGAAACATATTCGGGTCAATGGGAAGTTCATATCATCATATGAGAAACCTAATAGTTTCAAGCCGTCCCCATCTAATTGCATAGTTCTGTCAAATCCACATTGCAACTGCATTTAAATTGTTGTCGAAATGGCGCTAGATACAACATGCAGTCAGAGCTTTAACTCATGTTCTCAAGTAAATATCAAAATCGCACATTTTTTCACTTTTATCAATTTTAAAGACTTTGGCACTATACAAAAAGACTTTGGCACTATACACATTTATTAGAGGCTAAAAAGCTTATCAGCATTCGATAAAATTGATAAGAAATATGCATAGAGAATGGACTCACTTAGTGTCAGTACCACCTATTGTTGCATCACTACGATTGAACAAAGACCAACATGTATTGCTAGCATAACCAGCTTCATCTCCAACCCATCTTATGTCCGGGCCAGCATCAGAGAAAATAACCGCGCCAGGCTGCAGTTGATGAATGAGACTGAACCAGTCATCAAAGAAATATTCCATATCCTTTTCATCTTCACCTTTTGCACCATCCAACCATACCTCATTTACGACGCCATACCTTAAACAGGAAACTGGTAACTATTAACTTATAAATCATCAATAGAATCATTCAAACAAATAATAACTTACAAGTCAACTATTAGTAACATGTAACTACTTTTACGTAAGCCAAACAATCTCAACAATCAATAAAAACCGAGATTCTACCTAGTGAGTAGCTCAGTCATTTGTCCCATGTAATACTCATTGTACTCTACTGTCTTCCCATAGACCCTTTCATGTCGATCCCACGGCGAAAGATAAAGACCCAACTGAATACCAGCCTTAGCAGCAGCCTCAGCCAATTCACCAACAACATCACCACTCCCATTTTTCCAAGAACTTGATTTTACTGAATAATCAGTATAATCAGATGGCCACAAACAAAACCCATCATGATGTTTAGCTGTTAGAATCACCCTAGAAAACCCATTTTCTTTAGCAACATTGACCCATTGGGTCACATTGAGATCAATAGGTGCAAATACAGATGGGTCAGCATGACCAGAGCCCCATTCTGTATTGGTAAAAGTGTTGGGTCCAAAGTGGAGAAAAAGGGCCATTTCTGAGAGCTGCCATGAGAGTTGAGGGGAGGTTGGGAGGGGTAAAATTGGAATTGGGGGTGGTATTGGGAATGATGATGAAGAAATTGTGAATTGGAAAATTGAGATGAGGAAGATGAAATTGAAGGTGAATCTTGAAGAGGGTAGTTGAAAAGTTAAGATCTTGATTGTTAGATAATGGTGATCTTGGTTTGAGTTGTTGGTTTTCTGTAGTTTCATTTTGTGAGTTGAGTAGTTAGTTGCAGATGTAGTTGATCTTAATTGTGTAAGAATTGATACTGAGAGTGTAATTGAACTTACTGTAATTGTTTAAGGACGTTTTAACTCCCAGTAATTACCGGTAAAACATACTCCTAACTTAAAAGCAAATTAAACATTAAATCAATCACAGTCACACAGGTGGATAGAAAATGGAAAAGAGGACTAAAATCCAATTATTCAAGTTTGAGCTAAGATTCAAATAGAAAAATAAATTTAAATGAAAATGAAAATTATTGCATATAAATATATTAACAAATAAAAATTATTAATTAAATTGTCCTACGCTAAAATCATCATTGTTTATAATTTGTAGCTCTAAAATTATCGTAGAAAATATGAGAAATATGGGAAATATAAGTAAAAAAATTAACGCACTGATTCTCATCCATTTAGGGTGATATATTCTTACTGAGATTTTTGTGACTGACTCTCTGTGGGTCACAGTCACATGATGACATATGTTCATTTCTCTCATACACTTTTGTTAAAAATTATTGGTATAATTCATTTTTTTTTACGGTCACTTTCTTAATACATATATATCAATTCGTCTAATATGAAACTCGTAAACGCCACACTTAAACATTAACGTGTTTATGTACCTCCTAGGCTCCTACTGTCATAGCAAAATAATGTTTATACCAGCTAGTATATATCCCATGAAAAGAGAATTCAGAGGTAAGTCCTGCCTAAAGAAGAATTAATTGTATATCAGGAATTCTTTGCTTCTAAACTAACCACATGTATGACTTGCTTCCTAGCTGGATGGCTGTGTTTGTTACCACTAAACCAATACACTATGTTTGCATCAAACCAATAACACTTTCTAGGCTAGCAACATAAACTAAACCAAGCAACAAATTTGATAAATTTCTTCATAAATTCAATAAATCAAGATTATCATCTCCGAGATCCAAGTATCAATAGTGAAGATAAATTATCGAGGCAACATTTTTCTAAATACTGAGACGGATAGGAGTTCGGGGTCACATTTATTTAAGTTGAGCAAATAAAAGCTTTAGACCTAAACTAAATCCATAATAATTCCCTTTTGCTCTCCCTGGTACAACTAGGATATAGTTAAGCCTTCGATTTCTTCCCTTTTGCCTCCTTTGTCAAAGCGCTCTGGAAAGGCATGAAGGTCTTGCCACCCATGTATGGTCGCAGAACCTCTGGTACTTCAACACCATCATCCCGTCGGTAGTTCTCGAGGATGCAACATATCATCCTTTCTGTTGCTGTCAGGGTGGAATTCAACATATGGACATATTGTTTGGTCTGCTCATTTCTCTGCCAAGAAAGGAAACAAAAAAGTAAATTTGTTGGAACTGCACCAGAATACAGTGCTGAGGTATATATGTGCCTTATCTTTTGCATTTTAAAATTACAATCCACTCATTAAGGTATTAGGTTAATAGAAAGTTACGGCTTCACCACTTACGAATACAAAAGGGCAAATTCCAAAAGTATACTCAACTTGAGGTATAACTCCTATTTAAACCACAAGTTTAAGAATCAGCACTAACGCTTATTTTTTGAAAACAATATGATTCACTCTGAAGCTCTGGTGATTTTCCTATCTGGAATAGAAACTTGTGGCAGTCCTAGATTTTTATGTGGAAGACCAACATAATATGAGTCTGTCTCGTCTTAGTATACATCTTTGTTTTATCTTACACATCTGTCAAGAAAAATGTACTTCAGAATTTAGATAATCATACAAAACACTACCCTAACTCTTGCTGCTACACTTCCTTACAGAGGCTGAGCTTGCCAGTAAATAACAAGAGCAGCAGTAGAATCACATAAACAGTATTAACTATGCAGCCTTATCCTTCTTGTTTGTTTGATGCCTTACAGAGCTTTGTAAATATGAAGCTTGTTTAAGAAAAAATTAATATATATTTTGAGATGCTGAAGTTTTCAAAATTAAAATACATTCAATATACAACTGGTAACTTATTTCGATCTATTTGTGACTGAAGGTAGGCAAACGAATTTTTGATTTGGATTGAACTACCTTGCGCATGCTTGTTTCTTTAAATGTGGAATCTAACCCCATATATTTTACCATTAGGAGTACATTTTTGACTTTGTCATTTACTCTCAACATGATTCCATATCATAATCATTACATTTTTTACTTTGCCATTTACTCTCTAAATGATTTCATATACATGTTCATTTTTTCTACTGAGAGGAAAAAAAGCATAAAAACTACCTTCTTTTGCCCATATCGGATCTCTAATCTTCTGGACTGATAGTCAGTACAGTTTGAACATGACACAAGCTCCCTATAGGTCTGGGATGCTGGGAACCATGCTTCCAAATCATACTTTTTCGCCGCTGCATCATTTAAGGCACCAGTGACAATAGCCACTATGCGATAGGGAATTTGTAGCTGTGTCATTATTAAAAATACAGTCAGGGTTCTTCTCGAGATATACTACCACATACTATTATGTTATATCTATATACAAAATATCTTATCCCAACTGGCAGGAGTGCAGGACTTAACATTATCATAATTATTGGTTCAAAACTATTCTAAAATTCACATACAAAAAAATAAACAGAAAACAAAACAAAGAGAAAGCTACAAATAAATGCATACATCTACAGAGAGAAACATAATAATGCACTTCCAACTAATTAAAAAGGTAATACCATCTGGTAGAACTCAGAGTTTTTAATCATTTCCTCCATCATGTCCCAGGAATTAATTCCATTTGGACCGGTCACACAGAATTGCTCCACTTTTTCAAACTGATGAACTCGGAAAATACCAAGAGTATCTCGGCCATGTGAACCAGCTTCCTTACAGAAGCAAGACGAATAGCTGGCATATCTAGCAAAATTTGCAAAATTTAAGCACAATTTGAACACAATTACAAAATTCTGACTAATACATAGCAAGAAATGAGAAGTGTACGCCTCTCTCTTTCTCTGCAAGGATGACGGCGAAGGTTTAATAATCTGTCGGCAGAAAGTCTATTTCTGTCTATTGTTACCTCATTGGCAGCTGAGAAGGGTGAATCCAATCATCTATATGATAAGCACAAATTGGCTGCTCAGCTGTCGCAATCAAATACTTGTCGTCTCCTTCACCACTAACCTATAAATTGGAAAACAGGTAAGCACGAGGATTTTAAACAATTGTGGTAATTTAAATTGGGAAATAAAAAAGTTTCTAATAGTGTCAGTATATAATTTAACACAATAATAAGCAGTTAAGCACACTACACATTAGTAATATTAATTTATTTCAAAATTTGATCATTTACCCTTTAACGTAATTGGTTATTTCATTACTTTCAACAGTGTATTTAAACTACTCCACATAGTAATGAAACTTAAAGGAGACACCGGGAAGAATGTGGAGACAAGGCATAATGGGCCCCTTAGTCCTGGTGCATATATAGTATATTGCATCCTTTTAGAGGTTTTAGCTTTGTGTTTCATTCACCCAATCTTATATGCATATTAATTAATATGCATGATGCATCCACAGATTTTTCTTTTCAACTTATCAACAATTAAACAAATGCTTGCTTGGGTTCCTAATTGATTGTGTTTCAGATGGACTAGTTTGCTAATAATGTGGACCCTAACCTGTGTTAAAATCTGTTGATCAATATAAAATTGTGTTTTATAAGCTTCAATACGATTTGAAACCGTTTGCAACTTTACTTTGCATAAAATGAAAGGCGAAAAACTAATCATCCCCGTATCCATATCACCAAGGGAGAAGAACTAATTATTATGCAACAACAAACAAATAAATAATGTTGAAAACGGTATCACTAAATGGACGGACGATTGATGTTCTAT
Organism: Oenanthe javanica; assembly: GCA_008931105.1. NCBI lineage: Eukaryota > Viridiplantae > Streptophyta > Magnoliopsida > Apiales > Apiaceae > Oenanthe > Oenanthe javanica. The sequence continues at coordinate 12,995 of QRFB01011374.1, forward strand.
CACTAGATATCGTGTCACCGTATTGCCTTATCGGATAAGAATAATGTCACAAACTAGAAATGATTAGGACAAGAGACTGGAAAGAGGAAAACCAGAGTAAAAGAATGTAGAATCCAGAGGTTAACTAAGAGTTTAAATGGAGAGTCTTAGGGATTGGGTTGAGAAGAGAGTTTCAAGGGTATCTCAATTAAGATTTGGCATTGCAAATACTTATCCCAACACGATTACAAGATGGATATAAAATCTCCCCTAATACGATTATATATGTTCGATATTTATGTTTAGAATTTATAATATAGTGTATTTAGCTTCCCAATATTTTATATATATATTCAATTTTTACGTTTAGAATTCATAATATAGTGTATTTAGTCCCCACAATATGTTACATATCTTCAATTTTTATGTTTAAATTTCATAATTTGGTGTATTTAGTCCTCAAATTAAAAAAAAAATAGTACCTCAAATTATTATCAATATTTAAACAAATATTGTTTTTTTATCAATAAATATTCATAATATGTATTATTTGACCCTCTCTAATGTACGATACTTGTGTATTTTGATTTTTTTTAAAATTTTGCCCCCCCCCCCAAAAAAAAAAAATCTGGTTCCGTCCCTAGTTGCTTGGGCTCGTGTACAAGGTGTCAGGCCCGAAACATATTAGAGTATCAGGCTCATAATTTTCAAAACTGGCAAAACGGGACCCAATCCTATTATTGGACACCGATACAGGGAGATGACATTATTTCTTACTAAATATATTATTAAGTAAGATATATAGAAAAATTAAACATAATGCTCAAATTAAATATGATTTTGTAAAGAAATTTGCAGATTATAATTGTTTGTTTCTTATAACTACTATATTGCATTTTTACTATCAATATACAATTTTACATTAATACCGAGGGGCTAGGAAACATGGATTCTTCTCTCAGCCGCCGCATCACGCACCCGATTCTTGGGGCACCATGCACCCGATTCTTGGAGATTCTTGTTGATCAATTAATTAGTTAATTATTTAGTCACTTGAACACTTTATAATGCATCATCTGTACTTTTAAGTAATTATTATATTGATAGTTAAGGACAATGAACTTATTGCTACTCTTTGAAATATATATTATATATATTTAATATTTAAAATAATTTAATATTTTCCAAATCCTCCCACACCCGTATCCCCATATTTTTAGATTTTCCTAGCCGAGGGGTCTTCTTCTTCCCTTCAACTTTTTTCTCCATTCTCCATTTTTTCTTATCCTTCTATTTGTATCTTAAGGACATCTTGTATGTGATATTTTAGTTGGTCAAAGTGTTCAAATTCCAATAAAAGAATCTGACAAGAAATGAATATCGTGTCCAATTGTCTGGAGTCGAAGGACATATCTCCCTACTGAATTGCAACCAACTTGACTCAAAACTACCTTGTTCATTAACCTTCAATCCTCTAAGGATGCTCGATGCTCTATTCCTGATAATCATCCAATGCCTAGTTCAATGCTATAAACCTAGAAACAATGCAGCACCATAAAAGCAAAACTAAACACAAAACTAAAGGGAGAAACGTAATTTAAAGATTATTCAGAGTCGCATGTTGAACAAGTTAAACTCTTAAAGTGAAATAATTCTTGACTGAAAGGCAAAAAGAAAAAAAGACATTACCTTGTAAAGTTCTTCATCGAACTGAGCTAATTCAGCACATTTAGCCATAATATCTTTCTTCATGAAGAAAGGAGGTTGCAATGGAGTATAAACCCTTTTCTCCAAAATAAATCAAGAGCATAGCAAATCAGAGCTTGATTAAGGCGTACACCATCTCCTTTTAGATAATAACCTCTGCCTCCAGATACATTATCCCCTGAGAATTTCAGAAAGATAGAAATTAGGAATCATGTTATAGTGATCAAGCCGCTCACTCAAATTGAAAAGCATTCATGATCAGAACATGTGTCAAACAGTAACTCAGCCACAATTAGTCACCAAATAGTAATGCTTGAGCACTTGAACACTAGACAACCACATGACTTGGCTCAAAATGGAGACAAATTGGTATAAATAAATTATAATGACAAAAAACATTGAACAATCAGCATAATACTAGTTAAAATGTATTAGGACTCTCTCAGCACATTCACTCGATAAATTTGTGCATTTTTTTAAACTACTTTGAGTTCCTAAAGGATGCAAGCTGATAAAAAAGTACGGCCAAAACTAATGAGTAATTTGCATATAAGTCAACCATGGTTATTACGGGGCCAAGTCGAGCCTTGACGCCCAACTACCTTCGTGATGTCTAGTCGACAAGTCGCTCAACTAGTCGTAAAAAGTCAACAATTTGTTCATGTACATATATTTACTAGATTTAGTAAATAATATTACTAAAAACACTAATTTCACACTTAGAATCAAAACTACTAGAGTAATAAGTTCAAATTAAGCATATTTACTATATAATAACATGCACATACCAAATATCAAACATGTCCAAATAAATAAAAACATAAGTGATGACGAAAATGAAGCAAAGTAACCCGGCCATCTCAATATTAAGTTCATTTCTACCCCTTTCTTGTGTATTATTATTGATTGAATCGTGCGATTGTATACCATAATCATGGTTATCACGATACCAAATCAGGCGTCAAAAAGCCTCGGCGTCTAAGTACCTTCGTGTCGACTAGTCGACGACAAGTCGTCTTCGTGATAACAATGAAGTCAACTAATTACTTTAGTTAAGTATGCAAAAGATATACAACTGGTATAAGAAAATAAAAAACTTTTTTTCTATGCTACTTCCGTCAAATCTCTTTCAATTTCTTTATCAGTCAATTTTTGACACAAAAAAAACACAAGTAGATACACCATTATGAGAAATAACATGTAATAATATAAATTAAACACAAACCACATGATATACACCAACATTTTTCCCCATCCGATACTTCTTGTATCTCTCGTCATTGACCTGGATATATACCGCATTAAAAAACCGTGCAATTTCCATCTCCCATCTATAAGGAGCAATACCCCTTTTAGCTTCAACAACCTTCCAAACTTCATGATACACACCATCGAGCACAAGCCACCAATTATCGAAAAATTTTAAATTACTCATCCCATATTAACTCCTTTTGTTTTTGCTTTATCTTTTTTGACAAACTTCTTAAACTTTTATGCAAAGTCGATTTTCTCTCCAACCGTCCAGAAGAAAGGATGATCAACCAGAAAAATTGACGTCACGTTCCTAAAGCAAAACAAAACAAATTTAAAAACAAAAATGCAAACAAGTAATTAGCCAAATATGCAAGCAATAAGTAATGCACAACGTTAGTTTTAAAATAAAAGTGAAAACATTACAAATTAAACTTTGTGCAATCAAATGGGTGATGGAATCTAACATAAACAGCTAACGAACCATTTATTTAATAATGGAAATAAAAGCAATAATGAAAATTCAATCTCCACAAACATTTATTCAATTAAAGATCAATAATGGTCATAAAATTTTCATAATGACCATGAAAATGATAAAACTTACCGGTTACAAGGAATGAAATCCAACAATCTCCTCATGTCACTCGGAAGAACGGAAGTATTAGATTTTCCTTCAAAAGGAAGATTCACGATACTTTCCATTAAGTGAACTAACTGAGTCACGTCTTCTTCTTCTTTCTTCGCATGTCTAGTGTAGGCAGAATTCGCCCTCTACTCTTCATTGTAACAAAAGTGTTGAAAATTAAATTTCCACAAACATGTTTACTTTTCTCGTACAAAAACATCAACCCTCTGGAATCTAGATACATCCCTACAATTACAATTCAAAAACATCTTATTCCCATACTTATAATAATATTTGCATGACATCCTAATTAATCTATTTTAAGTCTAAAAAATGTCGTATATATAGTTGGTAGCTATAATTATAAACATTTACTCGTTTTTTCATCCAATCTAATAAGAGCTGCATTATTAATACATTTAGTTCACACAACATACAGTAATAAAAGCAAACAACTTAATTTAAAATGCTTATATTTCAAAGGAGTGTTTTTATACTTGTCTTCTACAAAAGGAAAAATTAAACTATGGCATAGAAAAATATATAATGAATGGTAAATTAATTAAAATACCATGTAGAATTTCTTATAATAAATGAAGAAATTTTTTACCTAAAGATACTCCAATAGATTCCAGAGATGTGATCCCACCGGCTAATGTCTTTGTTAGAAGGATCGGACTTAAACTTCTGATACTCTAGAGAGAAGAACTCATCAATAGGATAAACTATTTCTGTCACAAGAAGCTTCTTAGACTTGTTTATAGGGTGCACGATAGAATGTTCAACATTCAGTAGACATTCATGTGTAGGACCCAAAGACACCAACTCCTCGCAGTTGTCGATGTGAAATGATGAAGCCTCCACAAAAGACTTCAGCAACTTGGATGATTCGCTTTGTAGAATTCCCATATAGCAACGCGCCCCAACTTTGCTATTTAGGAAGACGGTGACAGAAGCACTATACTACAAAATTTACAACCCAAAAGACGGTGTCATTATTTGATAAAAAAGAAGCTAAAACCATGTTTTATCCAAACAATAAACGACTTGTTAAAGTTTCCAAATGAATTAATAACTGAATAGAGTAAGACTTGCTAAAATAAATATCGATAATTATAGTTAGGATTTCAAGAGATAGTGCAACTAATAAAAACTATACTGTTAATCCCAAGCATTTTGAGTTTGATTTTTATGATTTTTATACTGCCAACAGTGGTAGGGAAGTGATTAATGAAATACAGAACATTTGTTTAATATTCCCCTTCAAAAAGGTCCTTAATGGCTTTGGATTAGGTTGTTCGGACAGAATTCAGTTAAATACACTGCAAATATGTCCAGGTCACTAGAAGATCTTCATTACTTATGATTATGTTGTGAAAGCAGGTGGTTGGGCTGCATTCACAAAGGAGTAAAATTCTCAATTTAAAGTCTCTATCAGAAGATGAAAGGACGTTCTAAAGAAGTCTAGTGGGGTAGCATTTTATTGCAGAATAAAGCTATTCCTAAAAGCCAATTTATCACTTGGCTAGTTCTCTGGAATCGTCTGCCTAATTTGGATTAGTAAGTGAAATGGAAAGTAGTAAGTGAGCTTCTTTTAAAAACTAGTTTTCCTAGTCTCTTACTAATAATATGTCCATATAGGTATTTCTAATTTATCTAAAACAAACTGTTGACATAAAAGAAAGCAAACCTTTTGAGATTGCCACTCGATAAAGCAGGATTACTAGTTCCGACATCCTCTCCACTACCAATGTCACTATTTTACATAGAGGGGGAAAATTTTATTTTAAAATTTTATAAAAGTACATTAACTAAAATAATTTGAAGTATTACAACTAATACTAAACTTTTTTAAGAGTACATTAGAATAATTTAATGTAATATAACTAACCCAAAAGATTCTCTAACTTTCTTGATTTTTTCTTCCATGGCTCTCTTGGCCTTTACTTCATACTCCTTTTTCTTTTCTTGTATTCGCCGCATTTTATATTCAATTTCTTTTTTGAGCATCTCCTCGCTCTCAATTAGCTCTTTTCCACGTTCATCTAGCAAAATTAAAAGTATACATTAAAAGAGCTGGCCTTTCAAGGACAATATAAAATAATATTTTTAACTAAGGAAGTTTTAGTTATTTTATTCATCATACCTCTCGCTAATTCATCAGCTTTTTGATCTTCTTGTATCTGAATAATAAAAGCCTGAATTGTTTTTCTCAATTCTGGTGCAAGATCATTTCGGCTAAGAGCTTGATCAAAGGTATAGCGAGCAACGTCTAACTTCCCGTGCCTGTAGAGCCCAGCCCTGCAAATGCAAATGTGTTAACATCATTCTCTCTAATATCTTTTTGGTACAAAAAATTATTGCTTGGGGGATTGAGAAGGTGAAAAAATTGAAACAAACCCTAGTATATAAAGAGAATCTGCGTATTCGAATTTGTAGTCACCTCTTTTTCCTTGCAATTCTATGCAGTTGGAGCTTCAAACGCCTCTACAAAAAGAAATATGATGTGATTAAATTTACAAACACATTTTGAGGAGAAAAAAAGATAGCGAGACTTACTTTCATCGTCTTTGTTGTTCCCATCAGCACTATAGCAATGAGAGAGGTGCTCAAGTCAAACACATTCTATCAAATCAATTGCCTCACTATACGATTCTTTTATCAAAAAATCATCGAGAAGGCGTTTAATGACAATCATCCTCGTCGAATCCCCATGTTTGGTCTGAATATCCAACATAAATATAAAACATAACAAAAACTCGGTAAGACTTCTCCGGTACACGTCTGCCAAATTTTCATTCAACATAACAAAATTTCAGACTCTCATTCTGCTAAACATAAAATGCAAACTTTAAAATCAAAAAACAAGAAAAAAAAGTATAAAAAACACAAGTTTAGGAAAAGAAATAAGAACTCATACGAAATTGATGATAAGAACCTAAAAATCACATGAAAACAGACCCAAATCAACCATCTTAATGGGACAAAAAGAGGGAGAGAGACAGAGAGATACCATATATAAATACAAATCAAGCCATTAAAACAGCACTTGGGCATTAATCAAATTCATGGAATTTCACATCCAGTATATACGTAATTATTTAATTAACCATTTTAACTAGTGGTAAATCATGATTCGAACGCAAGTAATGCAGGCCATAATACAAACCTAAATATCATATCAAATACAGTAGTTATTTATAAAACCAAATTGCAGCAACCAAGTATATAAACAGAAATCAAATATTTACTTTAAAGTTTAACAACGAAATTAAAAATGAAATTAAAGATTACTTGCCTTTTTATTGCGAATAGCAGAGACAACAAACGTGTGCAATTATTAGAGAGTGGTGGCAGCAGCCAAACACAACTCCTGGGACTCTGTGTATTGGGACAGCCTCTTCTTTATTTTTTCGATTTTAGGTAATTCGTTAATTAACAAAATTAAGCCTAGATAATAACAATTTCAGAGTCTTATATATTTTTTGACGAGTTTTGACTATCTAGTTAAAATTATTATTTTTTTAATTTTTTTTATGAATAAAAATTTTAGTTTAATACTTTTATTAAAAAAAGAAAATTTTAAAAATAATAATTTTAACTATATAGTCAAAACTCCTAAAAACGTGTGTCAAAAAATCAAACGTCAAATAAAATCAAACGGAGAGAATATATCATAACCAAATTGATGTGGATTTTCTGCCCTTCTTGATAATTCACTCACGAAAATTAGAAAACAACACCACTAAATGTATATTTCAAAAAACACGATCAATCCAGAAACGCGAATTTTGAATCTTAAACTCCCTCAAAACAATCATGTAATTGAAGTTTAGAAGAAAGAAAAAAACTACTCATAATTTATTCTTAAAAAAATGTTTTATATTATCACATTGTTTTTTAAAATTACAAGATATGGGTATATATAGGCTAAATAAATAACCTATACATATTAGGAATCTAAAAAGGAATTGAATATCAACTGTAATTAGTTAATACTTGACTCTGTTTAAGAAATCCATCAAAATCCAAATCTAAATAGAAATAGATATAAAAACCAAATCTAAAAAGGAAAATAAAACTTAAGTGCTTAAAATAAGAAAAAATCTTTTAAATCAAAGGTCAAAACTTGCAAGCCAAAAATCTAATTAATAAATATATAATAATGAGTCATACTGTGGATTAAGCTACTTGCCAAATTTCATCTATCCCTCCTTCATTTCATGCTGTTCAAGTAAGCTTTGTGACCTTATGCTTGCTTGTGTCTTTGAATCAACATTTCAGAAAAAATAAATTATGAGGTAATTTTATTATAAAATTTTGCATTTACATTATATAATTACTTAAAAAAATTAGGCTCTTTTTTTTATGTACTGAAAAGAAAAACAAATCATATTTTTTTGATTCGGTAAATTTTTACTTAAATACAGATGGTTAAAAATAGGATAAAATCATTTAAAAATTTATTCATTAAGTATGCGATTATATATAGGAATTTCTTTTAAGAGATTGGGCTTGAAAAATATTTTACTTATAGTGTTTCATCTCTTGCAAATATAATATCTCATATATTCTTCTCAACTCGAGAGTAAATAAAATTTAATAAACAGATAAATTCTCTTTTTTTCTCTCATTTTTTCAAATCGGGAGTAAAATTTGATAAACAATTTGTCAGTTAGTTTCAGTATGGAACCTAATAATATCCACAGTAACGAGAATCAAAACACCATTATTCCCGCTTTTGATCAAAATACATTGGGTGTGCAACATAATTATATAGCTAGAAATATCATCACCTGTGTCATTTTGATAGATGCAGCCAAAAATACAAATCAAGCTCCAAGACTAGGATAAACTTGCAACACAAGCATACCATACCACACTAGAACGATCTATAACAAGACTTATTAATAGGGTGAAAGAGTAAGGCTCTGCTATCGGTCATATGTCTAGAGTTCACAACTCACAATCATAACAGAAATTTAAAAGACTCTGTGCCATATGAACCCTCTACGACCTTATTGGAATTTATTCGGCATAAAATTATGCAGCGCCTGCGCTTACATCCTTGATAATTTTTGTGTCGAAAATTTCAATCCAATAGCCATCAGGGTCCTTGATGAATGCTATTCCTTTCATTTTACCTGCAGCAGCATACCTTATATGATGACTTCCCAATAACTTGATACTTTTTCTGATAATTCAATAACTCAAACCTATTTACGGCATTATAAACATCTTGCATATATGATACCAGGAAATGACCTAATTTAGAAATGATCCAGAGTCAGTACCTTTACGTGATCAAGTTGTAATATCAATGGTACAAAGATTCTATTGCAGGCTCTCAGAGTTATTGCAAGTGATTTTCTAGTTTTCAAACTGTTGATTTTCTAGTTTTTAAACTGTTACCTTGTGATGAAACCGTTCAACATAAATAATTAATTAATTATCGGACACCATAAATTTACAAATACATCAAGCGCTGGATAAACCAAAATCATGCTAGATAATTTAATTTCAGATATAGTAATTTTATAAATATATTAAGCTCTAGGTTCAACAAAATAATGCTAAATATTTTTAGGTAAAAAAGTTAGCACAACATATATAACATCATAGGTCAACAGTTAACATGCAACTCAAATCACAATACTTGAATATTAATTTCACTTCAAAGTCCTTTTCTTTAACCAATGAAAATAAGTATTAATCTCTAAATATTACACCATCGATGTAATAATCAAAAAAAAAAAAACTGCCATGAAATTTGCTGACTATATTTAATAAATTAGGGAAGCATCATATCACATATTATATTTCAGCTTTATAAGAATAAAAGTACCATCATCAGGTTTTTTCACAAATTCCACTCCAAGACTTTCAAATCTTTCACAGGCCTTGTATGTGTCATCAACAGTAATGCCTATATGTCCTGAAAGCAATATAAGACACATAACACATTAGTAGTTTTCAGTCAGATAGATCCAAGAATCAATTTTTAAACAGATCATCTCACATAGAAACTTCTGTATCCCAGAATAGAGAAAAAGAATAGGGAGAAAGAAGGCACAAGATAAACGTCATGTATAGGGTTAGGATATATAATGCATGTGGTATTTTGTAAGGATAATTATGGTTACAACCATCCACACAGAAATTGTGCGGACTGCAGAACAATGCATACGCAAATTGTTTTGCTCTTTTTTTTGGGAAGGGGAGGGGACTTTAGAGGTACATCGCTGTGAGCATATATGTATACAAAAGTAAACCTTTCGGAAATATTCAAACCCTGGGAGGAATTTAAAATTTTATTCCATCATTCTCGTTAATCATATATCTTATGCAGATTTACATAATCAAGTACTCTTTTGAGAGTGAGAGTCATACCGAAGCCTCGAGGATCTGAGTTCCCGTTATGGTATTTAAAATCAGGATCGCTCTCAGTACCCCAATTACTGTGACAAGTATTGACAGTTCGTATGTAACACAGCCAGTGAAGCAAAATACATAAATTAACTTTGTACAAATATAACTTACTGTGTGAGCTCAATAGTGGCCTTCTTGCTGAAGGTCCAAGCAGTGCGTTCAGCTGGATTTTCTGGAGCTGAGGCTGGATCCTAAGCCAGATAGATAAAATTCATTAATGCAGGTTATCATACGCTTTCTAGTAGAAAACAGAAATGCATTGGTGATGCATTTGTTGCAACCAAGTTATATAGACCACACCAGAATTAATAACAACCTTGCATTGATTTCTTATAATAAAAACAGACAATAGAGAGGAACGCAATTCTAGTGTGGAGCTCACTGTTTTTACCTCATATCCCATAAAATACAAGCTAAATTTACTATCTGGAAAATCCAACCTCTTGAGCAACCTGGAAGAAAACAGAGCCACAATCATTTATAATAATAACATAACTAAAGAAATATTATAATAAAACAAATTACTCCAGTAGAATGTGTCTATAACCATGTACTTGCACAAAACTAGAGTGAAATTAGGATTGAATAGAATGAAATTGTAGCAATTTAGAATAAATGTCGATAGTTTTCATTCCTTCCTCCATTCCATTCAAGCAATCAAAACTAGAGATCAAACCCACCAATTTGAGAAGGAATGATCAATTATCCTCCCTATTCATTTTCCTTACAAACTTCATCATACAAATTTTGCAATCTCTCATTTTTGTTCACACTTCCCTCTTCCATCCTTTCTTTTACATGAATATTGTCCACAATTTATCATTCCATACCTTCCCCCATTCCATTCATCTGAACCAAACACATCATTATTATTATTATTTTAAACTTCACGTTAACCCTGGTATGTATATATGACTGCACTGTAAACGCACAAACTATAATAACATATTAACATGAAAGGTCACTATTGTCTCTGTACAGTAAAAATGTAGAACAAGCAAACCCGATTTGTTTTTTCAATCAATGAGCATTAACCAAAAAATATATGAAAAAATATGAACTATATGATGGGAAACATTACTCTAAGTCAATCAGATTTTGCATCCGATAAACATATGAGAAATCAAATTCAAACTAACTTTATTTAAAAACTCAAAGAGAAGACTTACGACATGCCAAGGACACGGGAGTAGAAATCAAGGCTAAGTTTTGGCTCCTTAATCCGAAACATCTGAAATCAAACACAGCAATTCATTTATTTTCAAACCGACCCATTTACTAAAGTTCACATTAACATAGACATTCTCATTCTTCATATTAGATTCGCTAAAATAAGAATTATATGCACATTTTTAAATTGTAATTCTCCACATTTTTAACTTGTATACTCTCTCATGAAAGAAACTTCCATAAAACTCTACAAGGTGTTAAAACTTCCATATATTACGATAATATGTTCCGGTTGAATTGTATGACCTGACCATGTACATGAAGAACACCAGCATTAGTAGCTTCATACTATATGCAAGAAGTTAAAATCCAGTAACAACCATCATAAATCAGTAATAATTCAGAGTTGTGCCCTCTATACCGAGTAATGGGTTATAGAAGGATTGAGGGTTATGCATTGCAGGGATGCGTATTTTTTTTATCTTAACATGCATATCACTTGTTTTAAAAAAAATTGGAAAAACTTTTTTCCCAGAGAAAAAAATAGGGATACCCAGATGGGAAATACCTATCTCGTCGGTAAAATGGTTACAAAACTGGGGGTATTCTTCCTACTTTCCCAAATAAAGTAGTATACCTTGTCATTTTTTTCATTTGGGATGTTACACAAGAAGTCAGCAAACTTTACACTGACGTGGCTCAAATCACCCGACTCAAAGGAACACGTTAAGACTTGGTTTAGTAAGGTACGTTAATTTTGGTCAAATTTCAGTAAATTGGCAAATCTTAGAATGACCGAAACACCATTCGAAACCAAAATTACCACTCCTACCCCTACTATCCATTTGCATAAAGGCCAATTAACATACTGTTGTCCTCAAACATCCTATAATTTTGATCCACCACATAAACAAAAATCACTACAAAGAATTAAAAATTAAAATATAACCAGTCACTTCACCAACTTAATATATACAATCACTAAAAATCAAGAAAGTGCAAATACAAACAGAGTGACGTACAGTTTGCTGCATTATATATCCTTTAGTAGCTTCGTCTGGGGTGATATGAAGACCCGGGTTGTTAGATGGGTTTTCTTTCGGACCCGAAGCCATTGATGATGAAATTAAGAACCGCCGACACAAATTATTATAACCTACAAAAGAAACAAATAATGAAATAAATTTAAAATTTAAAATATGGGTTGTTCAAGATTAAACAAAAAGTTTCAACCTTTGGATTGATTGTGTGGAATAAACGAGGGTTTTGGATTGAATCGAAATAGAGATAAGCGATTATATATACAAGTTGTAAGTGAAGAAGCCATTTTTTTAAGAGATAAACATGCAGAGAGAACTCACCTTAATTCAGTGACGCGATGGTGCTTGTTTTTTTGTGGGGTGTATTTGGTTTTTAGAAATATATTAGGGCCATATTATTATCACATATATTCAAATTTCAAGCACCTCCCGTTGATGTTATCACCAAGCCAAAATATTGAGAACTAATTAGAAAAAAAATATTATTTTCAATTTAATTTAATGTTTTATTAAAATATTTATTTTATTTTTGAAAGGATAGAATTATTTTATAATATACTTTTAGTTAATATAATACTCCCTCTATTTGGTTTGATTTTTTGGCACTCATCTTTAAGAGTTTTGATTATATAGTTAATTTATTATTTTTAAATTTTTATTTTTTGAATAAAAATATTAAATCAAAACTTTTCTTCACAAAAAAAAATTAAAAATAATAATTCTAACTATTTAGTCAAAATTCTTTTAAGAGTGTGCTAAAAAATCAAATATTAAATATTACCAAACAGACGGAGTATACATTTAGGCTAAGATTTTACGGGAATCCCTATTACACGGGGAATTACCTAATAATTAATATTTTTTTAATATAAATATTTCTCTAAAATTATAGTAATACAGAACACAATAGTCAACATATTACAAAATATATGTTTAAAAATATAATAAAATATAAATTATAGAACATGTGTTGATAATATAGTACACAACACAGTGTAAAACATATTTACTTTAAAAAAATTATTTATTAAATGGTTCATAGAGTTCTTCAGATAGTAATGATTTCCCCTAGAATCTTATCATATTCTACGTTATATTTTGTATTGTATTATGTACATATATTTTCTAATTTATATTTTATTATATTCTTAAACACATATTTTGTAATATGTTCTATTTTGTATTATGTACTACTATAGTTTTACGGAATCTACTTTTAATATTTTATAAAATTATTAACATGTATTAGTATTTAATTAAACATCTAATATAAATAATTCAACATTAATAATTAATTGAGTCGAGTCTGGTCGAATTAAGAAAATTAGGTTATTTTGTAAATGGTTCCGTAGTTAACAATGAACTAGCATTAGAGCCCGTGCAAGGCACGGGGCTCGGGTGAATTCTCATGAATGATAGGATTGTAAGCAAGCATGGGGTGATGTTTGTAAGGGTAAAAAAGAATGATAGATTTGTAAGCAGGCATGGGGTGAGGCTTGTAAGGGTAAAAAAAAATGATAGAGTTGTAAGCAAGCATGAGGTGAGGTTTGTAAGAGTAAAAAATGTATTTACAGTTTACACTGAATGATAGGGTTGTAAGCAGGCATGTGGTGAGACTTGTAATGGTAAAAAAGAATGATAGGGTTGTAAGCAGGCATGGGGTGAGACTTGTAAGGGTAAAAAATGTATTTACACTGATTTAATTTGCTCAGGATGGAAGGAGCTGTTCTCCTATTATATATATAATAGATTCCTATTTTTAATATACTATATTTAATATAATTAGCGTGCTTAATATGAATGTAAAGAATCCATTTTATTTATTATTTTTTAAACTAATTAAGGCTCTGTTTGACTTATTTTAAAATAAATCATGAGTAATATATTTACAGAAAAAAACATATTTATGTTTTTTTTTAAAATAAGTACTTATTTTAAAATTATAATTAATTTTATTTTCAAGAAATGAGTAAATCATTTTCAGAAAAAGTATACGTTTACATAATTATTTCAGGGATTAAGTTACTTATTTCAAATAATTTTAATCAAACAAGTATTAAAAGATTTTAACGGTCATGTTAGTACTCGCTGCACTGTCACATTATTTGAAAAAATATTTTGGGAGCATTTTTATGATCTCTATCATTATTTTTAAATATAAATTACACACTCATAGTCTTACAATTAAATTATATTGAAAGATATTAAAATTTACTCAAATTCCTTTTTTTTTCTTGAATAATTAGGTTTATAAAATTACAAAATGAGTATTCTAAATAAATTTTCGGAATCTGAGTCAAAGTGATGGATTTTGTTAAAAATAATCATTTTTTAAAATTTCATTGCCAAAATAACAATTTTGAAAATGATTTATAACAGATGTGATACTCAACCGATAAACTGATTATCTCAATATGTATAAGATCACATTTATGAGTTAGATATCTTAATTTTTTTTCAATTTTTTGAATACTTATTTACCAGTAGAGTATCTCATACAAAATTATCTTGATACCAATTATGAGTCGGGAATGTCTCCCATTGAAAATAACTATATATTTGAAAATGATTATTTGTATCATTTTAAGCTGAAAAATGGTCTCAAAGTCATGGCCTCGGACAACCGCCCTTTACGACTTGTGTTACCAAATCATACTCACTCAACTTCTTTAATTATATATTTTTGGAAAAAATTTGACTAACTCAATTAAATTAATTTTATACACTACTCCCTCTGTTCCTTAAAACGTTTCTTGTTTTGACTGGACACGTTTGCCAACGCACACTTT
>QRFB01011375.1:0-13579 GCA_008931105.1 Oenanthe javanica
TTTGCCAATGTGCTTTTACATTGTTCTGAATTTTTCCTATGATTCTAATCATCATTACCGATTATTATTATGTCTAGTTGGTGGAGAAGATTAAACAAAGTGCCGAAGAAACATATCATGTTCGAGAACCGGTAATTCTTTAGATATCCGTCTTTTTTTTAGCGAGCAATATTCATTAATATGTGCTTCAGATATTGTTTTGAATCTGTTTAATGATTTATTCCCATTTTTGTAGCCTTTGTTGATCCAGTGCCGCTTGTTTAAAAATGGTCTTGCTGTCAAGGGAACTCTTCTTCTCAATAGAAAGGTGTGGCATTTTTGCCATATATATATTTTAAACTTTGAGGTTGAAAATCCCTGAATGTGGTACTATATTTTCAAGTGTAACAGAAGTGATTCTATTTATGAAAAGCCGTAAGCTTCCGCTGAATCTTGATTTTGGTCTTATATTTACTTCCTGATATGCTTCGTATGATTGTCTATTTGCATTAAAAACTGTCACTTGAAATTTTTTGTTTGTTTGCCCAATTTTTTTCTAAAGCTCAAAAGTGGAACAATACAAATTAGACGATCAATGATTAAGGTTGAGGCAGATTCCACACTTTCAAATGAAAACTCGTTTAACTCATTGGAGGTAGTTGCAATAAGGTATCTTCCCTCTAGTTATACTTAATTTAAATTTAATTTTTTTCCCGCTTTGATCATATATGTATTTTGCAGGGGAATTAATTTAAGTTGGTATTACCTCTTGCAATAAGTATGTTGATATCCTGTCTGTGTTTTATTAATGTCATTGCACTGTCAACGTCGGTTTCTTTACAAAATTAACCTATCCTTTCTTAGGTAGAAGTAAGGTTATGCATACATTTTACATCTACAAGACGAATGCACGAGGCATGTTTAGTTTTGCTTTGTTTTTAGGGCGATTAAGTTGGGATGGTGATGAATTTATGTGATGCCTGTAATATAAGTGGAATGTTTCTGACAAGTGTGTTTGTTGTTTCAGTCGTCAACCTAGGAGTTGTACTCTGTCAAAGATTTTGATTGCACTTTTAAGCTTTGGTGGGGTTCCAAAAGATTTCTTCTTAATTGTACTTCAGAAAGCACTGGAAGAGGCTCACATCATATTATCAGATAGAAAAGCAGCACTGCGATGTACTTTTTGATATTCCATATTGCCTGTTGTTATTTGCTTTCTTTCAGGCCTTCTTTTGGAAACATAAATAATCTCTCCCCATCATGTAGCAACAAAAATCTAGTTTCTTTCTTAACCATTGTTATTTTTATTTCCTGGGTAATTATCACTAGTTCCTTCCTTTCCGGCCTTATGTTCTCAGATCGTACTATTTCTGCCTGCAGTTCTGTTGAAGTTTGGAGATAGAGATGATGTTAATATGGCGAGGAGAATGCTTTGGTCCGGGATTCCCCTCAATGAACCATGTCTTCAAAATTGTCTGACTTACTTGGCAAGTGAAGAGAAGAAGAAACTCCAATGCGGAAAACTTCAAATTAGTGAGAGCTATTATTTGATGGGGACAGCTGATCCAACTGGATTGTTAGAGAATAATCAAGTTTGTGTCATCTTGTAAGTGTACTGATTTCCATAAATTTCTGAAACTGATTTGTTTCCTTAATGGCTTACTCAGATTATGATTTGACTTGATGAAAACTGTAAGTTTCAATCCAGAATAATAGATTAAAATAATGTGCACTCAATACTTCTTTCTTTTTTTATGTCTTGTGCAGAGGAAATGGTCAAGTTATTGGTGATGTGTTGGTGTACCGTAATCCAGGTCTCCACTTTGGGGATATACATGTTTTAAAAGCTACACATGTAGAGGCCATCACAGATTTTGTTGGAAATGCCAAATATGGTATATTTTTTTCCACCAGAGGCCAGAGATCAATGGCAAGCGAAATTGGTGATGGTGATCTGGATGGAGATATGTACTGGGTCTCAAAAAATCCCAAGGTTAGTAGCGCGAATTCTCTCTCAAACTCTACGTACTTTTGAGTATCATATAGATTTGTTATTATTTCTGGAATTCCTGTATTTAATATGTTTTACAGTTATTGACATTTGGTGTTATTTTAGTTGTTAGGTTATTTCAAAGCAAGTCCACCCTGGAAACGTACCTATTTAACACCTCGTCCGTTACACAGCAATCTCAGTGAGTTTTCTCCTGAGCAACTGGAGCAGGCACTGATTCAACAGCATCTGATAATTAAAAAACATAGGTGTGTAGTTGCTAAAAATGTTGTGTTCAGAGGATAACACAACTCGTTTCATGTCCTTTTAAGTTTAAGGTCCCTGAGCACATTGCCCTTGACAACTATAATTATCAATCAGACATCTTATAAACATGTTGCTTGCTTCTACTCTCTTCCAGTAGCAGTATTGCTGTGGCGGCTAATAGCTGGCTCGCTTATATGGATCAACTTCTGATACTGGGAGGTAATAATCCTTGTGAGACAGGGCAAATGAAGAAAACAATGCTTCACTTGGTAGACATCTACTCCGATGCTATCGATGCAGCAAAGAGTGGGAAAGAGGTTCATTATTCTATATTATGTTTTGAACAATAAACTCAAGACGTAGAGATATGTTATTTCTATGGTAACCATAATTGATCCTTCTATGTCTGCTTTGTCTTTTGAAANAAATACTTCTTTCTTTTTTTATGTCTTGTGCAGAGGAAATGGTCAAGTTATTGGTGATGTATTGGTGTACCGTAATCCAGGTCTCCACTTTGGGGATATACATGTTTTAAAAGCTACACATGTAGAGGCCATCACAGATTTTGTTGGAAATGCCAAATATGGTATATTTTTTTCCACCAGAGGCCAGAGATCAATGGCAAGCGAAATTGGTGATGGTGATCTGGATGGAGATATGTACTGGGTCTCAAAAAATCCCAAGGTTAGTAGCGCGAATTCTCTCTCAAACTCTACGTACTTTTGAGTATCATATAGATTTGTTATTATTTCTGGAATTCCTGTATTTAATATGTTTTACAGTTATTGACATTTGGTGTTATTTTAGTTGTTCAAAGCAAGTCCACCCTGGAAACGTACCTATTTAACACCTCGTCCGTTACACAGCAATCTCAGTGAGTTTTCTCCTGAGCAACTGGAGCAGGCACTGATTCAACAGCATCTGATAATTAAAAAACATAGGTGCGTAGTTGCTAAAAATGTTGAGTTCAGAGGATAACACAACTCGTTTCATGTCCTTTTAAGTTTAAGGTCCCTGAGCACATTGCCCTTGACAACTATAATTATCAATCAGACATCTTATAAACATGTTGCTTGCTTCTACTCTCTTCCAGTAGCAGTATTGCTGTGGCGGCTAATAGCTGGCTCGCTTATATGGATCAACTTCTGATACTGGGAGGTAATAATCCTTGTGAGACAGGGCAAATGAAGAAAACAATGCTTCACTTGGTAGACATCTACTCCGATGCTATCGATGCAGCAAAGTGGGAAAGAGGTTCATTATTCTATATTATGTTTTGAACAATAAACTCAAGACGTAGAGATATGTTATTTCTATGGTAACCATAATTGATCCTTCTATGTCTGCTTTGTCTTTTGAAACAGGTGGAAGTTCCAAAAGAGTTAAAGGCTAAAATTTATCCCCATTATATAGGGAGGCAGAAAAGATATCATTCTACCTCTGTTCTAGGACTAATCTATGATACAGTACAGTGTGGACCAACTCAAACAAGGCTGGTGAAAGGTTTGTTCCAGATATTTATATATAATTATATATTTGTTGATTTATTTATACTATGTACTATATATAGAAATATAGCACAAGACAGTATCACTATATTTAAGAGGTGTTATTAGTAACTCCTGCGCAGTGATTGACACACCGACATCCGTAAGTAGAATAACTAGAACTTATAATGCTTTATTTTATGTTATATAGAGATATGGAAACTGCGTAAATTTATGGAAGCTGAAATCCCTCATGAATGCTTGATGTTGTGGAAAGAAAGATACAATGACTACAGAAAAGAGATGTACTATGCCATGAACTCTGATGTATCCAAAATTGCCTATATAGATTGTATCATAAAGAAATATAAGCAGGTAAACCCTCAATCTTGTGCAATTTTTCCGCATGTCTTACTAGTAAACACTTCCAAAGCCAATTATAGTTAGTGTCTGCTCTGANAGGTTATTTCAAAGCAAGTCCACCCTGGAAACGTACCTATTTAACACCTCGTCCGTTACACAGCAATCTCAGTGAGTTTTCTCCTGAGCAACTGGAGCAGGCACNTGCATGTCTTACTAGTAAACACTTCCAAAGCCAATTATAGTTAGTGTCTGCTCTGAGCCTCAAGTTATCTATGTAGATGTTGTATGGCGCCACTGAATTTGAACTGAGTATCCGTGAGGTTAATGATATTTACAAAGATGCTCTTGCTATTTATCGTGTAACTTATGACTCTGCACAGAGTGCACACGATGCTGGGAAATGCTATTTTGCTTGGAAAGTTGCAGGCACAGCCTTGTGCAAGTTCCACGCTAGGAAAGAAGCATGACAAATGGTAGTTTGTTCTCTTCTGTTCTGCCTAAATGATGGATAATGCTGCATCATATTATCTGCTTGCCTTCATGTATAACTAATTTGAGCTTTAAAACTTTTAAGCAGTGTAATGCATAATTTAATTTTTGTACAAACTTATGTGTTATAATTGTAATAACAATAAATTTTATATCCGTTGTCATAAATTATTTATTTTCAATTAAATAAATAATTTGATGTGTAAAATTTCTGTTGTGGTTGTTAGAGCAAAAATGAACCATTGATTTGTTTCATTCATTCCTAATGGTATTACAAAATTATGTAGTAATAAAATAAAGAGTAGAGTGCACTTCGTGTACTTGCTCTTTGTGTTACTTTGTGTCAAACCACTTGGAATACTAAGCTTCTAAAACTCTCACTTATAATACTCGTCTTTTTTTGTAATTTGTGTATTGACGTCAAATATCCTTTAACTCTGTTAAAAGATTAAAGGGTAAAGTACACTTTGTGTACTCGCACTTTGTGTGTCAGACCACTTGGGATATTATGGTTCTAAAACTGTTATTTGTTATACCGACATTTGGTTTTTGTTACAAGTTGTGTATCCCGTCAATTTTCTCTAACTCCGTTAACTTTAACTTCGATTAGTCCGGTTGTGACAACACTACAGAGAAAGCGGCGCTTTCGTGTAACATGCTATGGTCTCAATGCCCTTACGAGGTAGTCATGANAGTCTGGCCAGCGGCGGGCAGCGTGCTTATCTTGTGTGACAACACTACAGAGGGAGTGGCTCTTCTAGGCGGGCAGGTGTGTGACAACACTGACAACACTACATAGAAAGCAGCGCTTTCGTGTAACATGCTATGGTCTCAATGCCCTTACGAGGTAGTGATGAGTTTCACGCGCTCTAAGCGCGGCCGGCGCGCGGTTAGGAAGATGGCCCGCAATCTGAGCGATACCACCCACCCTACCCTACCATATATGCGGCCGTCTGTCCTACAGCCGCCCGAAAAGGAACTCTAACTCCGTTAACTTTTTGAAAGGTAATTCAGCCTTTTTACTAGCAAATAATTACCAACAAACACAAAAGAACCATAACCTAGTCGGTACTTTATTAAATATGATAAGAAAAAGACTGAATTACCCTTTAAAAAGTTAATAGAGAAAATTGACGGGATACACCACTTATAAAAAATGCCAAATGTCGGTATAACAAGTGATAATTTTAAAACCATAGTATCCCAAGTGGCGTGACACACAAAATGCGATTACACAAAGTGCACTTTACCCTAAAATAAATCAAGTTGCGGAAGAGTATAAATCATGTTTCATCACAGGAAACTTTGGACAAGCTTCTGGAGGGAGACCTCTTCCCACACAAGTGAATACATGGCGAAACCAACATTTTAAGAACAGTCCTCAACACTTGACCTCTGTATGGAACCCAACGTGGCGCAATTCCCGCACCCCGAGAAGGATCGCCATAATGTGGCTGCGGGGAAGAAGGTGGTAGTGAGTACTACAGAAAACTTAGACTTAAGTAACCACTTACGTTATTGATATAAATATTCCTTATAGCCAATAAGCAGGGAAAAGGACATGCATAAGTTGCGGTTTATGGGTTTGTCAGAGAAAAGGCTCTTAAGCTCCTGATGACAAATTAGAGTAATAATACCCCAAAAGTACATTTGGGAAAGTTGGCCCCCAAATGACACTTCAAAACGTTATATCGTGTAGCGTTTTTAATTTATTTTTTTTGAGTTCAAAATGCAAGATGATGTTTGGTTTTGGGGATTTGCATTGTTTTTCTAAAAAAATTATGACAGTAATGCCACTTTATCGTGTTTTAAACTCCTGTAACGTGACTTTATGTGGTGTTTTACTGTTGACAACGTTATTTTAAATTGTGTTTTATTGTTGAAAATGATGTGGCGTTTAGCAAAAGTGACATGAAATAGGGTTTTAGAGTGCCATTTTAAGCCATTTTTACAGGTTGCGTCATTTTAAACATTTTTGTCTAAATAATGTGTCACATGGGGCCAACACCCGGTTTGTTATTGATTAAGACTAAAATTTTATTTATGTTACATTAAATATTTATTGGATTTTATTTATCAAAAAAATAATATATTTATTGGATTTGTTTGAATGGATTTGAAATTTCTAAAATTGCTGGGGGGAAATAAAAATTCCAATACTTTATTTCAATTCTCAAATTCTAAATTTATTTGAAAATTAAATACAAATATTTTATTTTCCATGTAATCACGAGAAAAATAACTTAATTTCAGTAAAAGTTAAAAATCTCTATAAAATAAATGAGAGAAACAAGCCCTACAATCAACCAAATACAAAATGTTACGGTTCCAAAAAGCTTTATACAACTTAGCAAGTCTCTTTGAACACTACAAAATTTTACAAGTATATAATAATAATGTACTTTTCGTAACACTTGAAATTGAAAACAGCAAACGAAAACTATTACTACCATATAGATGCTTCGCTTTTTTAATCGAATATCAACTCCTGAGCGAGTCATTTGAGCTCAACTCAAGTTTCCAATTTGTTTTATTCATCTTGAAAAAATGATGTCTAGAGTGATTTGATTTTATTCTTGCTCATCAAATATTCATGCAGAATATTTATATATAAATTATTATGAATGAAAAGAAGAGAATATTAAGAATTTTATCCGGTGAGATATCCGCTTCTATGGATATAGGTATCTACCTCTCTTAGGGTATCATAATAATCAAAGTTAGGGCCGTAAATGGTCTCTGAACAAAAGGAAAAATCCGCTCGTGATCGATTATGTTCGTTTTTTTAACTAAACACGAGTTTAAACATTATAACATATTCGGTTAGATAAGTGAGCCGAGATGAGCTTGATATGAAATATTATGTGTATAAAAAGAATAAATATATATTATTCGTGTAATTTAGCCATTTGAGTGTATTTAGGACTGGTTACGTAAAAAAATATGTGATTTGTTTGTTAACATTTCAATTCGACTCGAATTTGACTCCTGTTCAACTTAATTTAAATTGTTCATCAATTTTAGCTCAATCATTTTTGAACCGGTTTTGAACATTACTGTTCATTCGGTTTGAAAACTCGGTTTGATCCAATTTATTTTTTAAAAAAAGTAAAATTTAATATGATTCGGACAAATTTCGACTCCCACCAGTTATTTTACCGCCCTAATGAAAGTAATATGACCGTAAATCATGATGGCCAGAGACTGATCATTAATCATATTCGATATTTGCTTTATACGACTATCAAAAAAATCGAAAAATGGTGGGGGTGGGGGTTATGGATTTCCATGTGGGGAAAAAAATTAGCTTTTATTTTTATTTCCATGTCCCCACCGGGGCATATTATTACTGCTACTACAACTGCTCGATCTGTTACAAAAAGCCTTTCAAAAGCTTCACTTACTATAATCCTGCTTGCTTTAATTTGTCATCCGGCAAGAACAAAGAAAGATAAATTTGCCTTGTTCAAACATTATAGGCTTATAGCCACTATTTCATTTCTATCTCATATGTACATATGGATTTGATTTTATATTTATTTATATCAGGAAACATTTTATAAAATTTTACTTATATTTGAATTTTTTTTTGATATATTAAAACATGTATTTGATTGCAAAATCATTTTTTATACTAGATATGTGTGTATAGGGTTCAGATAGTTGACAATCAATTAATATATCCATGCCATCATTCGCGTTTTTTTTTACAACGGAAGAGATTAAAATTAAATTTTTACCTGTTACCGATAATTAATTTTTTAAGATTTTATTCTATCCAATATAAAGAACGACCGACAAAGAGTTTTGCAATTCCAATGTAATTGGTAGGCTATGCACTACTTGGCTATGTATATTGTTGTGCCCCAAATTTGGCATGAGTATATTTGGACCTCTAAATAATAGAAGCTGGAACCTTAATAGAGAGAGGTTCAATGACAGACGGAGGTTCTGCCTTGGAAGCTATGTCTATGCCGGAAGCACGAGATTTGGACAGGAATAAGGTTCACTCATGGTCGAGGTTCAGCAATGCTGAAGTACAGAATATTAAGGTTCATCTGTGACTGAGGTCCGAGTTTCGATGGTCTGAGGTTCGAGGTCCGAGATTCGAGGTTCGTATAGCGGGCAGCAGACAGATTAACAGATAAGGACGACCTCCTAAATTTTAGGAGCACGTAATTGAGGATAAACATGGCTTCTATCATGATAATTACAACGGAATAACATTCATATATCATATATACAACATGTATATGATCATATACGCATTATACAAGAATTCTGCCGCCCATGAGAGGTTCACCTGTAGTAGGTCTCTTCATGGAAGCTCATGACAGACTCCTAATTGGCTTCTACAGCTACAAATCAGCATTCTAATGGCATTGTACTCCTACAAACATGGCTGATAATCATCAATTCGTAAGCCCACAACCCAAGAACTACGTCCGGACTTGATTCCCTATAAATACGGGATACGTAGGCCATTTGTCGGAGAGGATCATTCGAGTAAGGACTAGGGCACCCCAAATATTCGTGAGATCTATATTCTGGTAATCTAGGGAGGCTTGCACGGAGCTGCACCACCCCTAATACATCTGGAAACCGACAAATTCAGTCCAAACACCATAGAAATTCACCTTCCCACTCATTGTGGAAGCTCGTCTGTGAACCTGTTTCGTAGCCGAGGATCAAGCTAACATTGACATCTATTCTGGGGGGTGTTGATCAAATTCCTTCACAACACTTTTTGGCGCTAGAATGAGGGGATTTGATTCTTTGAAGGAAAGAATGTCAGACAAAACCGATAGCGATCGAACGTCGTCTAACGGGCGTAAAGATGAGCCTAAAACGGAGGTCACCGCTGAAGATGTCTTGAATGCAGTAAAACAAATTGGTAATCGAGTTAAAGGCTTGGAGAAATCGTCTGAAAAGATGAAGAAGTGGCGTAAGAAGCAACAAGCTTCTCGTGAACGCAAGCAACGGAGAGAGGTGACCCCTGTGCACCTCGACTTCAATACTGATGAGGAAGGCCTAGGCAAGAACAGCCCTAAGCCAAATTTTGATGATATAGAAACTGACCAAGAGGATCCCAATGCGAGGTTCCATGAGGAAGAACATGAGGTTCGGAGGTCGGGCGGCTCGAGAGGTTCACCTGCCAGAAGTGTTAGCGTTTTTGACAAATTGGAGAGGAAACTCAATGATAAAGACCTGAGACACAAACTGGACCGGTCTAAGCAGGAATGTGGCAGGAAGGAGAGGTCTGAGCTTCGAGGTTCTCGAAGTCGCACTGCCAGGACCCCTCCTAGAGCTTCTAGGAGTAATAGACAGGAAAGAACCCGCTCCACCAGAGCTCCATCCGCCAGTCAGGATCAGGGAAACTAAGGTTCCCGCCATGAGACAGTCCGTCGGGATGAAAGCTCGGATAGCCATGATTCTCGTGAATCTGAAGATATGATTTCAGACGATGAAAACAGGCGTTACCCAGCAAATGACCTTCGAAGGGCGCTTGAGAAGCTCGAGGAGCAGAGGTCCAATGCTGGGTTAACTGTGACCTCTCCATTCACTAGAAGGGTACGTGATTCACCTCTACCTCGTAACTATAGAGGTACGGGGGACTTGAAATTTGATGGAACAACCGATCCTGTGAAATATATCAGCAGGTTCAACACTGAGATGGAGGTCTATCAAATTAAGGACCTCACTAAATGCCGCATACTAGCTGCCTCTTTGAGAGAAGGAGCCCACCAGTGGTTCAAAAGTCTTCCTTCCAATTCAATAAGGTCTTGGCGTCAAATTACATGTAGATTCATAACAGATGTTTACTAGCATTAGTAATCCAGGTACACTCTCTTTGAGATAAACTTTGACCACTTAAGACAATGAACGAATAGGTGTGTTGAATAATTTAATTACCTTCTTGACTCCACCCATTGTTGATAGTTGTTAACAAACGTACTCCAGAAATTGTGTAGCATTAAATCTTGTTACAGGGACCTTTACTTAAGGACATCCCAGGTGCCAATACGACGCATCTGAAGTGTTCGTTGCAGCATATCATAAAATACTTTGAAGAACCCTTGCGTCTACTTTAGGAACCACAATATCGAAAGCATACATCGTGCTTTTGTATTTTGCTTTAATTTGTCGATCTCATGTCTCATTTTTGGTAATTTGAACCCGTTCTTGTCTGTGTTAGACTTGCTTTTGGAATTTTTTCTCAGGTGAATATTTGTCAAGCTTTCGAGTTGTTTGCGTCAAGTTTCACAGCCAAGTGACAAGTTTTCATCGCACATCAAAGTCAGCCAGGCTTTTGAGCTTAATTACATTTGTCGAAATTGAAGAATAGACTTCACACAGCTCATTTTCGTTGAAGAAAGATTGTCACAGTGGAGAGCTTTGGAGATTCACAACTCATTTTCGTTGGGGAAAGGATTGTCATATTCACAACTCATTTTCGTTGGGGAAAGGATTGTCATAGTGGAGAGCTTTGGAGATTCACAACTCATTTTCATTGGAGAAAAGATTGTCATAGTGGAGAGCGAGTTTTTGGAGTCGCTCTTGGCGAGTTTTGGATTCGCTCTTGGCGAGTTTTTGGATTCGCTCTTGGCGAGTATACGTCGAGTTTACTGACCTCTTGAGATCATTTTTATCAAGCTATAGGTAGAAAAACTGAGTTTATTTTGTCTCTAGAGTTGGGGACTTTCTTTAAGTTCATTCTCAAACCCAACCTGTAGGCGCTTTGTCAAAAGTTCCATAAAAATTTCTGNAAATATATCAGCAGGTTCAACACTGAGATGGAGGTCTATCAAATTAAGGACCTCACTAAATGCCGCATACTAGCTGCCTCTTTGAGAGAAGGAGCCCACCAGTGGTTCAAAAGTCTTCCTTCCAATTCAATAAGGTCTTGGCGTCAAATTACATGTAGATTCATAACAGATGTTTACTAGCATTAGTAATCCAGGTACACTCTCTTTGAGATAAACTTTGACCACTTAAGACAATGAACGAATAGGTGTGTTGAATAATTTAATT
Organism: Oenanthe javanica; assembly: GCA_008931105.1. Taxonomy (NCBI): domain Eukaryota; kingdom Viridiplantae; phylum Streptophyta; class Magnoliopsida; order Apiales; family Apiaceae; genus Oenanthe; species Oenanthe javanica. The sequence goes on from QRFB01011375.1 coordinate 11,608, forward strand.
ACCTTCTTGACTCCACCCATTGTTGATAGTTGTTAACAAACGTACTCCAGAAATTGTGTAGCATTAAATCTTGTTACAGGGACCTTTACTTAAGGACATCCCAGGTGCCAATACGACGCATCTGAAGTGTTCGTTGCAGCATATCATAAAATACTTTGAAGAACCCTTGCGTCTACTTTAGGAACCACAATATCGAAAGCATACATCGTGCTTTTGTATTTTGCTTTAATTTGTCGATCTCATGTCTCATTTTTGGTAATTTGAACCCGTTCTTGTCTGTGTTAGACTTGCTTTTGGAATTTTTTCTCAGGTGAATATTTGTCAAGCTTTCGAGTTGTTTGCGTCAAGTTTCACAGCCAAGTGACAAGTTTTCATCGCACATCAAAGTCAGCCAGGCTTTTGAGCTTAATTACATTTGTCGAAATTGAAGAATAGACTTCACACAGCTCATTTTCGTTGAAGAAAGATTGTCACAGTGGAGAGCTTTGGAGATTCACAACTCATTTTCGTTGGGGAAAGGATTGTCATATTCACAACTCATTTTCGTTGGGGAAAGGATTGTCATAGTGGAGAGCTTTGGAGATTCACAACTCATTTTCATTGGAGAAAAGATTGTCATAGTGGAGAGCGAGTTTTTGGAGTCGCTCTTGGCGAGTTTTGGATTCGCTCTTGGCGAGTTTTTGGATTCGCTCTTGGCGAGTATACGTCGAGTTTACTGACCTTTTGAGATCATTTTTATCAAGCTATAGGTAGAAAAACTGAGTTTATTTTGTCTCTAGAGTTGGGGACTTTCTTTAAGTTCATTCTCAAACCCAACCTGTAGGCGCTTTGTCAAAAGTTCCATAAAAATTTCTGGCAGGGGATGAGAGAGCTCAGTCCTCCAGCGATGCTGAAATTATTTAAAATTGTAACTGATGTAGCTTCTTCTCTCCATTGCTTTCTTTACATATAGGTGTTGTTGTGGCCTTTTTAACTCGTGCAGTGACCGTTGGACTTCAAGGAAACTTGTTTGTCACAAGATCAAGCATCCTGGAAAATACTAACTATGAGGATGTTCCAAGAAAATACCAACAATGAGGATGTTTACGAGGCTTGCAAATCAATAACATGAAGCATCTTTTTACTTGAGACATTTTACTTGGACTGGATGCAATCTTTTGGCAATATTATAATGAAGCTCCAGAGTTGTAAGAGTTGTATGACGCATGTGGATCAGAAATGGAGGATAATGCAGCCTCATAGAGAAGTATTTGGGGCTCATCTTCTGTTGGACTTGCCATGTTCATCGATTCTTCATTGTATCACAATGCAATTGTATATATACACTATACTTATGACACATCTTCGAAAAAGTATAGAATATTTATAAGCATGATGTTATGACCAGGTAACTCAAATAAGGTTATCATCATATCAATTTGCACATTTTTCATGAGCTTGCTATGTTGATCAGTTTTTGTACTATAAAAGTGCGACAGTGAACATATAGAATCCAAGTGAAATATGTGTACATTTAGGCCTAGTAAACAAATGTGTACACGAGGAATAACCACAAATTACTTTATGTCCTCAAAACACAACTAATCGCATATGTGAATATATGAACTATCCAGCATGTATTGTTATTTGAAGCTCAAATAGCAGCTATCAGCAATTGAGATGAAAAAAATATTCTCCTCACCAATTAGAGAAGACGATGTGTGAAATAGGCAACTCCGATCGAGGAATAATCAACACCCCCTCCTCCTTCTACCGCCAAATGTTGCAATATATATATGGGCTTCATATTCCTAAGGGTGACCTTAGGTAACTACCTGAGGTTAAAAGAAATTTTCATACAAATGCACAAGGGCATATTTGTAATTACAAGAGGTAAACTTTAAAATAACAAAATTGTCATTAGTATTTACATACAAACTCCTTATAACCTTAGGTATGTTCCCTGAGGTCATCCTTAGGAACATTTTTCTCT
>QRFB01011375.1:13690-25069 GCA_008931105.1 Oenanthe javanica
TATATATATATATATATATATTGCTTTCTTTTTAAATCTAAAATAATCACCACACTTGCATCTGCGAATATATATTCTTGCTTTATTATTCATGATGCATCTCGTCCCAGTGCTGCACAATTGCACACAGTTAAAAAACACTTTCTAGCTAGTTGCTGAGATTATAACCTACACGGTCACAACTTTTTTTTGGGTTTGCCTATCATTTAAACTTTCATTCTAAATAAGTTGCATCACTTCTAAATTATGTTATAGCCTATAGGTATATGTTATCCATCATCTAGATCGATAAATAGTTGTTTGCTTAACGTCCGGGTTTTTCCTGCGGAGAGGATTATCAATAGGATTAATTTGGTGTGAATTTAGCGGGCGATCTTACCCTATTCATATTTTTAGAAAAATTTTAAGATTTTGCACTGTGCTGTATATAAAAACGGTCATCTATATAGTGGACACATAATTATAATTATAAGATGGGGTCACTAATTTGAAGAATTACACTAATAGATATAATTATTAGCATACTCTACATCAAACTTTAAAATGGTCAACATGTTAGTCACTAGTACCATCACAAAACCCTTTCCATCTTTAATGATTATCGCTTATTCCAGAATAAATATAATGAATTATTATAATAAGATATTGTTGTACCCCAATTTTGGTATGGGTATAATTTGGACCCATAATGACTAAGTTAGAATCTTAAGATAGAGAGGTTCAGTGATGGACAGAGGTTTTGTCTTGGAATCTCTGTCTATGCCTGAAACACGATGTCTGAGCATGAATGAGGTTAACTCATGATCGAGTTTCGGCAATGCTAAAGTAGAGAATATTGAGGTTCATCTGTGACTGAGGTCTGAGTTTCGACGGTCTGAGATTCGAGGTTCGCATATCGAACAACAAGCAATAACGGATAAGGATCAGCTCCTAAACTTTAGGAGCACGTAATTGAGGATAAACATGGACTTTATGATGATAAATATGATCTGATAACAATTATATATCATATATATGACTTATATATGATTATATACACATATAAACAGCTTCTTACGACTAGAATAGAGGTTCAACAACAGAAGGACTCTACCTGAACCTCCTGACAGACTCCTAATCAGCTTCAACAGCTACAAATTAGCATTCTAATGGCATTGTACTACTACAAACGTGTCTGATAATCATCAATTCGTAAGCCCACAACCCACAGAACTACGTATGCACTTGATTTCCTATAAATACAGGATACGTAGGCCGTTTGTCGGGGATGATCATTCGAGTAAGGACGAGGGCACCCTAAATATTCGTGAGATCTATATTCCGGTAATCTAGGGAGGCTTCCACGGAGCTGCACCACCCCTAATTCATTGGGATACCGACAAATTCAGTCCAAACACTATGCAAATTCACCTTCCCACGCACTGTGGAAGCTCGGTTTTGAACCTACTTTCTAGCCGAGGTTTAAGCTTTTTTTGACATCTTGTTTTGGGGGTGTTGGTCAAATTCCTTCACAACAGATATATTTAGTTAAAAATATTTGATAAAATGACTAAAATAACTATTTTTGAAGACCCTTGGCCCTATTTACCGCGGGACACGTTAAATCGTGTAACGTGATATAAGGTTTAATACGGTGGATCGTGTTCTGTATCACTACATGATACGGTGGACCGTGTTTCGTGTTAGCCGGTTGCGCAGCATGAAATACCATATCAGGGTGCTAACACGGAGGATGAAACACCGTGTCCAGCTGATACGGTATTACATGCAACGTATCCAACCAATATGGAGAACGAAATTCCGTATCTTGTCAGTAAAAAGGGTCAAATTTTAAGAATATTGAAAATTTTAAGAATCAATATTTTGGGTCAACCGATCTCAAAAATGATTATTTAGGGCGATCACCCCTATAACTGAGGGCCCTCGTCGAACAAGCAGAACACTCCTCATGCACAGCTCAGGTTTCCGCTCACAAAGTTTATTACTTGTGGGTGTTTCTTTAATTAAACAAACCCCATTATCAATTTCTCACCTGCAATCTTGTTCACTATATCTAAAGATCGTAAAAATCTAAACTTTTTCCAAACAAGGAAGAAATAAAAAGGTACTTTCTTTCCCATTCAATCTTTCCAAGGCTTCATTTTTCTTAAATATCTCATAAAATGGGTGATAAAATCCTATCTTTTTCTTTTTTTCCATTGTATTGTTTCTGTTTAATTTACCTTGTATAGCTCCCAAGTCTGCTATTGAGCCTTGCTCAAACTCAGATTCTTGCAACTCTTTACTTGGCTACACTTTATACACAGACCTCAAAGTCTCTGAAGTTGCTTCCCTTTTTCAAATTGACCCAATTTCACTCCTCACAGCCAATGCCATTGACATTTCTTACCCAGATGTTGAAAACCACATTCTTCCTAAAAATCCCCATTATCTGTTCTTGTGTTGATGGTATTCGAAAATCTGTTTCGACACATTACAAGACTAGGCCTTCAGATACTCTTCCGATTATTGCTGATTCGATTTATGGGGGTCTTGTGTCTGCTGATCAGCTTAAAGAGGCTAATAGTAATTCTGTGTCTGATCCTTTAGTGCTTGATGTTGGTCAGACCCTTGTTGTTCCTTTGCCTTGCACTTGTTTTAATGGCACTGATAATAATTTGCCTGCTATTTACATGTTTTATGTGGTGAGAAGTGTGGATACATTGTCGGGTATTGCATCAAGGTATTCCACCACCATTACTGATTTAATGACTGTCAATGCGATGGGTGGTCCAGCTATTAAGGATGGTGATATTCTTTCTATGCCACTTTCAGGTGATCAGTTATACTCTTTTATGTGATGCATTCATGAGTAAATCGTATAGAATGCTAGCATTGATTTGATTAGTATTAGATTTTGCTTTAGTAATATTTAAATGGAAGATCCATAATGTTAAACTTGGGATATACATAACAATAACTACTTGTACTGATGCCATAACTGCAAGTCATTGTGTGCAATGCAGTTGCGTCCCTGGGAGTCAGAAGTATGGCCGGTTCTTTTTTCAATTTTTCATTTGTGTGTGGAAAGTGACTTCATAGAAGTAGATGGAAGTTTTCTTGATATATTGGTTGACTTGTGTTATTGGACTTGAACATGATTTTCTCGCAGTTTATACTGCATGCCAGCGTCATTGGCAGTTTCCTGTTCTAGCATGCAATGTAAAAATAGCAATCTTATGCTCGGAAACATCACAATGCAGCAGAGTAGTGCTGGCTGCAATGTTACTACTTGTAATTACGGGGGATTTGTGAATGGAACTATTATCACTATGTATGTCTTCTAAATACTTATCTCAAGCATCCAAAGTTCTCTCACACGTAATATCTGTAATTCAGCATATTTATGGTTCTCTTAATTCTTTCTCGTCTTCTCTGCAGATTGTCCGCATCTCTCCAACCTCGTTGCCCAGGTAAGAGATAGAAAAGTGCTAATCTATTCATTTATGGTAAATTATAGGCGTAAAGTAACTTAAAACTTATATTTTGAACTGTAAAGGTAACTTAAAAGTGACTTATAAGTGGAATTTTGAGTAGGAAATAAGTACTTATTTCGTTTACTTATTTTAAATGTGCAATTTTAACCGTATAAAAATGAATCTCGTCTTTTCTACAAAGTAACTTCTAGTTTTGTTTGTTATTATATATATTATAAGTTACATATATATTATCAATAAAAGTAGCCAAACTAATAGTAATACTTATAAATTAGAAAATTTCTTTTACTTGTACGTAATAATGAAAAAATTAAGTTATCGTGACATGGATTTATTTGGGGACTATATTTTTCAAGTTTGATTGTGGAAGAGTATTTTTGAGAGACCAGTTTTTTATTATTTTGACACACTGATTGCTGATTGTCTCACTATAATGGATCAATATCGATATAGCCAAAAACATCTAAAACATTAAACTTGGTTTGAAGATGTTTCTAATTTTATTATTGAGGTGTTAATCATATCGAATTACAATGCTGTTAACTGAAAAGATTCCTTTCGAGAACTTTCTGTTGTTGAAAAGTTGGGACCTGTCTAAACCTTTTATCCTTTGCTGGGAAAGAACTATGTATGTATGTGTGTGTGTGTGTGTGTATGATTAAGTCTATACTATGTTTTAAATTGTTGATGTGTGCTTGTATATATGAATCTATTGTACAGGACCTCAAGTGTTTCCGCCACTTATAGCTCCACCTACTGTAGTTGGTCCAGATTCATTATTTGCTCCGGCACCTTCGCCTATTCAATCTGGCAGTCCTGGAGCAACAATACCAAACACTGTGGTGCCTTCAACTGGAACAGTTCTTGGATACCCTCCTGCAAATTGCCCATCTGGAAGCTTCTCAGGTAGCAACTCTGCTGCGTCCTCTTTAATGAATAACTTCACCCGTGTTCCGCTTGCACTTGTTTTGGCTGTGTTTTTAAAGACGGTGACATCATACTCATTGTAATATTGGTAATTAATTAATAGGTAGAAAGTGGAATTCATTTTAGTTGTCAGTATAAACTCGATTATGGATGCAGCGAATCTTGTAGTTTCTCGATCTTTTTGATGTAAGTTTTTCTCTTTCCTATCTATGTTCTGTACCTTGTGGGAAGTTGCTTTTGATGTATTATGGTGACTATTATTTATTGCAAATGATCGTCTGATGGATGGCCAAATTTCTTTTTCCTAATAAACTTATTAATAATAGTCAATTAAATTTATGATATTACACTGCAGGAGTGCTTGATAATCAAAACTAATCGTAACCCTTACATCAATGTTATACCATATTTTATCAGGGTTCTAGAAAGTATGTTCTTGTATGGTTTCTCTTGCTCAGTTAGGGTTATTTCATTCTTCTGGGAATGTTTGAACAGCATGAAGAGGTGTAACATTATGATATAATATAATATAAATATTGCATAACCAAGTGCTTTACATTATACAAGTTCTTGCACAGTATGATATAGCAAGATAAAAGGTAGGTGGATGCATATTTTCAATTCCTATATACAGATAATATACATAAGCCATTGTCTTTTATCTCAAATTCCTAAGCAGTTGGATATGAAGCTTCCATTGCTATGCCACAGAGGCCTTCTTTGAGCTTAATTAGTCTTTGCATCCTTATGTAACCGTCTTCACCCCAACTTGGGCCCCAGGAGTTCTTCACCAACCAATACTTGGTTCCATCAGTAGCAGTGCCATAGCCTACTACAGTCACTCCGTGGTCTAAGTCAGTTCCACATTGTCCTGTAAAGACACCAGTTGAGTAGAATTGGAAGTCTGTACCACTAGCATCAATGGCAACGGAGACTGGTTGAAATGCAACAGCTTTCAGCAGTGCAGTTTCGTTGTTTGCAGGCACATCTTCATGGCCAGTTATCTTGGCTGCATGGTTTGCTTCTTTCACTACAAGGAAAACTGCTACTGACGACACTTATCTTGGCATTGCAAGTTCCATCAGTTCCACTGTAAGGGTAGTTTGCTTCAGTTGAAAGGCCGTGGTTTCCTTGAATGAACTCAAATGCATTGTCCATGAGACCACCCTCACAGCCTTGATCTTCGCCGCTAGTATCACAATCAACTAGTTCTTGCTCGGATAAAGAGATTAATTTGCCAGTCTTGATTTGGGTAATTCCTTCCGTAGCTGCCACAGCTGAAAACGCCCAGCAGCACCCTGTATGTAATGATAACTATATATTAGATGATAAATATTGGACTATTAGACTATTTATTATTAATTTCTGAACATAAAACGTACCACATTGGCCTTGGTCCTTGATAGGTGTAACTGCACCTTTTTTTCTCCAGTCCATGGTAGATGGCACTGCACTAACATTTTCGTATCTGAAGAAGTTTGTACGGGTAGAACATACATGGCTTTTGTATCTGTTCCTTGAGTTTGTAAACTCCTCATTTGTAAGGTCTGCAAATTCATTGACCCCTAGTTTGTATGGCTTGTTATCTGCCTTGTTAAAAGACTCTATATATTTTAGGTTCTCGTTGAAAATGGTAGAACGCATCGTTTTCTCGTCTTCATCTATGTACACACGGCCATAACGTGTCATCCATTGCTCATGCGTCTCAACTGTTGATGCATCAACGTAGTTCAGAGAACGAGCTGCAGCAAGAGATGTCAAGGCTCCCACGATGACTAGCATAGCCATCACAATGCACTGGTATTTGCATGTAAATGCCATTTTCTGCTTATGTGAAAAAGAGAGGTTTCTTAAATGCTGTGAGCTTATCCTACAACTCAACAAACTGTCTACGTTATTATATAGGTAAAAAATATCAGTGAAGACGAAACATCTGTTAAGCTAGTTATTGCTTAGGAAATTATTGTTACGTGCCGGGTGAAATGGTACTATGGTAGGATTTCGACATTATTGATAACTAGTTTGTAATTACTAACAAATTTACTGGGATTTACTCGATTTATAGCAAATTAAGAAATTATTACCCATCTACGTCACTACGTGCCAGTTTAAATGGTTTGTTGATTAGTTGATACATAAATATAATTGAAAAGTATTATTTGGATAAATTGTTTGTTTCCCTTAACTTCAATTATATATATCTAATTTCATAGTCCTTGCATCAAAATACATATCAAACCACAATTTTCAAAGTACACTTTAAATCACAATGTGTACGAGCAACATACACGGTTAACTAACATATTTATGGAATAAAGTACTAATCCCGGTCCCATTTTAACTGTTTTTAATTCTTTTTTTACTTGTATTTTAAGGTATTAAAAAAATCACATCTAAATATAATTATTTTTTATAAATTTTATATCAAAAAAAGTTTAGAATCTAAACTATGAACTATAATTTTATGTCAAGTATTAATATGATTTTTTATACCTTAGTATACGTGTTAAAAAATCAAACACCAGTTAAAATGGGACGGATGAAATATAAATTTATTGAACCACTTTTATATGTAATATACAATACATATTTAACCAAATTTAATTATCTCACTAAAACCCTAAGTTACAATTGAATAATATCTTTTAATAATATATTTTAATGCAATAATAATATGTTATCTTTTATTCTTAAACTTCGAGGCATTATTCAGCAGAACATAGGATCCCGGCCCGGAGGTGAAATATAGTTTATTTGATTAATGCATATTTGAAGCTAGTACAGGTGGTGAAGTCAGTATAATTTATTTTACTAATGCATGCTAGAGGGTGTTAAATAACTCATTCTTGCGCCTATATTTTAAACTCATTGTTATGTTATATTGATAAATGCAATATCCCAAGCCAAAAACAAGAAAATATAAAAAATTGTAGAATTTTGTATGAAATTCTGAAATCCTACAATAAATTGGTTCATGGTAAATGCCAATACTACTATTACAAAAAAAAAAATGCTGGCATGTCACCCAAATATAATGATCGATCGAGGTGGCATTTTGACATTGAATCCGGCTGGTTATTTGTACACCAGTATCTCCTACGACTTGATATTAGCCTATTAGCTAGGTATCAAAATCATCCCAAGTACGTAGCATTCCCAACATTTCTCTGATTATGGCGTGCAATTGCAGGTTCTTGAAACTCACATGTATTCCTCCTGTTTTCATTAGTAATGTTAACTATAGGACTTGCATCATAATTCATAATGGGAGGAACAGGTACTGGTAGACCTAGCCGACGAGGTAGTTCCAGAGGCAAACATGGATGGAATGTAGGCTGAATTCTTTCGCCAAATTGACCCCCTTCAAACAATGTTCTTGTACTTGCATTAGTACTGAAGAAATTATCAGTTGTATCCAAGCCAAATATTGGCGTTGATGATGGAAGATGAGAGACTAATCGTGTCATACGTCCATCATTCATACCACTTGCATTTTCATCATATATCATGGGAGGAAGTACTGGGGGTAGGCCTAGGCGACGAGGTAGTTCCAGAGGCAAAGATGGATGGAATATTGTACGCTGAATAATTCTCTCTCCAAAGTTGCCATCTTCAATCAATGCTCTTGTACTTGAATTAGTACTGAACAACTTGTCAGTTGTATCTACAGAAATTATTGTTGATGACCGAGGATGAGACGAAGCTAATCGTGGCATACGTGGATCATTCACACCACTTGCATCATAAATCATGGGAGGATTAACTGGCGGTAGACCTAGTCGACGAGGTAGTTCCATAGGCAAAGATGGACGGAATGTATGCTGAATTCTTTCTCCAAAGTTGCCTCCTTCAGCCAATGCTCTTGTACTAGGATTAGTCAAGAACTTATCAGTTGTATCCACGCTAATTATCGTTGATGACGACGGAATATGAGAAGTTAATCGTGTCGTACGTGGATCATTCATACCACTCGCATCATAAATCATGGGAGGAACTGGCAGTAGTGGTAGACCTAGCCGACAAGGTAGTTCCATAGGCATATGGTGTGGCATTATGCTATCAAGACTTGTATTTCCGTAAAGTCCGGTTGTATTAAGTTTGTTACCTGTTGAATTATTATGCAACATGAGAATTGAATTAGATGTTTGCAGCAGTAAAGCAATAGTAGTTACTTGTGTCATACCTCCAAGAATCGTCTCTTGGTCACTTGCTGCTGTTCGATTATTGTTGTGTCCGTTTGTAGCTGATTAATAAGACGACATATATAACAAGCGGATTAGTTTAATTAGTTGTTTGAAGATACAAATAATGAGGAGGAAGTCGTGTCATACCTCTAACATTCGTCAGTTGGCTATAATTGGCTGCAGCAACAGGTAATGGAGAATTACTACCACCAGCAGGACCATTTATGTATAAGCCTCTTGCTGCATTTGGAGGCATAGGCATAGGCATAGGCATTGGCTGATAAGAAGTAGTTTGTTGCTCCTTTCCTTTTATCTTCTGCACTTGCCTCAGGAGTTCCTTCTTCCTTTTCTCAGCATAATCACTCACCTTTTTCTTTTGTTCCGAATCAAGATCTTGGACCCTTGTTTTCCCATCATAGACCGATCTTATGAGAGCTCGCGTATTCCCTTCGTCATTCATCTTTACAAGTCGTTCAGCTTTCTTCTTCACTTTTCGACATTTCTGTTCAGCAAAGCTCTTGGGAGTGTGCGTACTAGCCATTCTTTCCATTTCTGGTCTGCTGAGAAATTTCGATATTGTTGCTCTTGCTTCTGATGAGGATGGCCAGACGGTGGGCTGAACATTCTCGGGGCTATAGAGGACAACAGCAGCCTCGGCATCGCATAAAGTGGTAAGCTCCATCACCTTCTTTAGTAGTCCTGATTGTCTCTTTCTCGAAGCTTCTCTTCTCTTCTTGTCATCGTTGATTCTGGCAAGAACAACCTTTCCTCTTGGAGCCATATTACTATTAGCAAATATATAACAAGAGATTAATGAAATAATATGAGTAAAACAATATTTATCGTACAAGTGAAAGATGTGAAGGTAGTCTTCACCTTTACCGTCCTATTTATAATAGTTGAAATTAGGGATTTTTCGGAATTATTTGGCGCTAACCTTGAAATTTAAATTTGAAATTAACAACTTTGGAAAAAATTTAATAGTAATTCTACGATTAAAAGAATAATGATAAAGATATATGATTTTATATAGAAAGAGATCACTCATTATTATTGGATTTCTTTTTCTAATAATATTAGCCGCCTGATCTTTTATTTACAATTTATAATGTAATATACCCCAAAAAGAAATAAAATTATTATCCTACTTTTATTAAGAATAATATTATTCAATTTCAATTATGTTCGATCAAAATGTACATTTTAAGATGATAATCAAAATATAAATTAGTTATTGTTTTTCCAGACAGCCATTTTTGAATTTTATCAAACATCATCCTAAAGTTACCAAACGGTGTCTAAGTTTGGATGGAAGGAGTATAATTTATACTCATAATTTTTGTCATTTTTAATTTGGTGCATTTTAAAGTGCATAAAATATATTTGCATTTAATATTATTATAATTTTCTTATTCGATATACTGTAATAGTTTAAGATTGAAATTTTCATAAAAGAAATTTTTTAAATAGAGAAATATATTATACATATAAATATTATTTTAATATTATATATATATGTATATTAATAATGTTTTAAATATTAGTATACGTATAAATATGAAAGTGATAAAAATATGGGACTCAAAAAATAGTAATAGAGATAGACTTGGGAGCTCAGGTAGAAATTTTATGTGATATTTAGATAGTATTATTTAAAAAATATTTAAAAATTGAGACATTTCAAACTTATTTTTTTAGTAAAAAATATAGACAATTATATTTAAATATTTATATTTGTTGAATACATAAACTCTTATATATATATATATATATATATATATATATATAAATATAAATAAATATATATATATATATTTATATTAAAGTACATACATTTCCCTTTACTAAAATTTTAGATAATAATTATATCCGACCATTTTAACCAATCATTTTCGGAAAGTATTTTACTATTCTTCTATTTTGTATATTCTTCTATTCTATATATAGATAAGTATGTATCTATCTAAAATAAAAATAAATGCAATAAGTTATTTGTTTTCGGCTCAATCCTTTTATTAAAAGATTAGGTCGAGTTTAATTGCAATTCAATTAAGAGAACGAACAGTAATTCTAATTACTGGATTACAAAGTATCCATTGCTTGAAATTCAANATTTGGTCTTTGAGGTGTCGACATTCTACTGTCTCATGACCATTGCTGTCAAGAAAGGCACAATACTTTCCGAGATCCTTCCTTCTAGGGGGACCTACTCCGTATGGCTTTTTAAATATATATTGAAGGAATTTATGCACCAGCGGAAGCATTGAATAACATTTATTTGCATATATTCCTATGTATACATACATATAGATACAAAAACTATTTTATAAATTGAAGAATACCTCGATTGCTTTCCGGCAACAGCTAGAGAAGATCTTGTTCTTTAATTCTTACAGTCACCCCTCTTGCAATCACCCCTCAAGTGTGGAGTGCTCCAAAGATATCCACCAAGAATCAAACTAAAAGATGAAGGAGGAGGTTAAAGAGGAAATTAGGATTGTCTCCTTTTTAAAAAATTTCTCACAAATATTAGGGTTTATAATCCTATATTTATAGGCAAATATCTGAGTTGAAATATTTTCTATAAATATCTTATTATTAATTCCCTTTTTAATTAATTAATCTTATTAATTAATTAGTTAATGGTTAAAACTATTTTAATCAATAATTCATTTTTCTAAACTCTTTTAGAAAATTATTCTCTCTTCATATTTAATTACTTTAATTAAATATTTAATTAATAATATTAAGATCTTATCTTAAATAATTTATAATCAATTAAATCTCATTTA
>QRFB01011376.1:0-16689 GCA_008931105.1 Oenanthe javanica
ACATGAAAATAGAAACTAGCTACTAGCACAGTCTTCTTTTTGAACTGACTAGCCCTGGAAGTAACTTTGTCTTGATACATTCCTTGAATACTGTGTTGCCTTGAAAGTCTTCAGAATCTTGACAGGACTGTCTTCCATTGATTCAGTTTCTGCACAGTTCCCATACTTCTTGTCTTTAACTAAATTGGGAAACCTTAATCAACTGATAAATGCTGTTAAGCTTATTAGTTGATTCTCCTTTACTTATCCATCGATGGATAGGATATCTGTTGATCAGTTGATGTGTCGATGGATAATTGAGTTATCCATCGACTCCTTATCCATTGATGGTTCTTTATCCGTTGACTGTAATTATCCATTGATGACTTGTATCAGTTGATAGCTTTCATCCGTTGAGTAGTGTCTTCATCCATCGACTTCAACATCAGTTGATCACTTCACTTGTGAGAATTCTGACTTAGAATATTTACAATTGATCAGCCATTCTTCACATCTGTTGAGAAGCTAGAAATTGAAGTCAATAACATCAGTTGACTACATCATTGCATCCATCGAGGTAATACAATCAATTGATAGTGAAACATAAATCAATGCTACAATCCAGTTTATCAGTTGATAAACAAGTTTCAACTGATAACTGGTTTCCTAGTCAATGGATATTTATAAGTCATATCCATTGATCAGTTACAAAATAATTTTGAGTCCCTATTGAAATTCTAAGTAATTTGTTATCATCAAAACTCATAATTCCTAACACCATCACTGTCTTGCAGTTATCCAAAATTGAACTTGAATTGAATTCCTTAACCACAAGAACAATTGATGTACCAAACCATTTACCATTACCAAATACCGCCTTAAACGGTTCTTTTTCCGGTTCATAGGTTTTCAGTACTCCAATCAATTTTCTAAAGATAACTGAAAATAATCATATGTCTTAGATGGTCTTGGTAGGGTTAGCACAAACTTCTATTATCCTCCTTCTTTTCATAAGATACTTCGTACATGCAGAGATAACATGAAGTTCAGTCTTGTATTATTTAACCTCATATGTTCCTTCAGTTGTGACCTCTAACGATTCTTAAATTTGTTTTGTAATTGTATAAAAACTAGAATGATCAGTAGAGTCAGATAAAAATTCAGTAGAGTTCCCTACTAATAAATCTATCATTTCTTTACATTTGAGCAGTTTGTGGAACTATAACATAAATAATCGTAACACCCACAATAAAATCAAAATGCTCTAGAATAAACCTACTAATATGAAATGACCACTTCCCTCGAAACAGGGTCATTAACTCTGGGATTCAATTCTAAGTCAAAACGAAGAATTCTCCAATTACAAACCCCTTGATCACCCTTAATTTAATATTTAAGAAAAATTTAAATTTCCAAAATTTTTAATTTTCTTCGAAAATAAATTAATCAAAAATAAACATTTACGAAAAAATTAATTTTCAAGAATTTCGAATTTTTTTAAAAATTAAATAAGACGTAAATTAATATTTAAGAAAAATTTAAATTTAAGAATTTTAAAATTTTTGAAAAATTAAATAAAAAAATTAGGTAACTATCGTAGTGGACTAACAACTAACTTTCTAACTATCGGAAGAAATTCAGCTGCTTCCGAATTAAAAAATGGACCAAGATTTTTAATAACTTTAGATTAAAAAATAAATATATATAAATTGAAATAATAAATTTACTTAAATTAAATTGATTTAAATTAAGTTTATTAAATAAACCTTTTCAAGTTTAAATTATAAAAAAATTTAAATTAATATTAAAAAAATTATTTAAATAAAATTTATAAAATAAATTTATCTAAATTTGAATTCATAAAATAAATTTATTTAAACAAATTTAAATTTTAAAAGTAAATCTATTTAAATTTAGAGAATAAATTTATTTAATTTAAATTTATAAAATAAATTTATTTAAATTAAGTTTATAAAATAAACCTTTTCAAGTTTAAATAATAAACTCATTTAAATTAAATTTATAAAATAAATTTATTTAAATAAAATTTATAAAATAAATTTATCTAAATTTAAAATTATAAAATAAATTTATTTTCCAATGCCTCTAAACAATCATAGTTCAAATAGTTTTGACACTGTGTGATTCACTGATCTAAAGATCTTGATTTGTACGTCAATCAGATGGCTCTGATACTAATTGTTGGTCCCTATATAAAATTGTAGAGGGGGGTTGAATACAATCTTGAGATTTTCAAGCGGATTATTCTGATTTAAAATAATATTTTAATTATCAAGAATAATTAAAATTATTTAAACAAGATTCAAGTTAAATACGTATATTAAAATTATTAGTGCTTTAGAGGAACTCAGAACCTTACCTCTGCCATATGTTTCTCTGTTCTAGATCTGTTCCAATTCATAGGTCTTCAATACTCCGTAGAGTCTTTCTAGGGTTACTTCTTTTATGTCCCTAGACTCCCGGATAGCTGCGATCCTATATTTCAAATGCTCGGGTAAAGTTAGCAAAAACTTCCTGTTGACCTCCTGGTTTTTATAATATTTCCCATTGAGGTTGAGCTCGTTTATCAATTTATTCAATTTCTGAAACACCTCAGAGATACCCTCACCAGGGTTGGATCTAAACTACTCGTATTGGGAGGTCAGGATCTCCAGTCTATTCTATTTTACTTCTTCAGTCCCTTCGTTTAATATCTATATTGTAATCCAGATTTGCTTGGCATTTTTATAATTGACCACGTGATTGTACATAATGTAATATAGGGATTCTATCAATATGAGTTTGAGATTGTTATCCAGGGATACATCTTCTTTTTCTTCATCCGTGTAATCAGCCAAATTTTTTAGAAACTATCTATGAGGAACTACGACCCCATCTATCTCGTGCTCGAGAATAACTGTTATTGGAGGTTCAATGTCGTTGGCCAGAATTAATGCATATGTGGGATTGGCAATCCTAATGAATAGTAGCATCTTATGTTTTCACAAGTTATAGTTATCTTTATCAAACAGTGGAATTTTAATGCTCGTTACTTTTTATGTACTCATCTTTAAATAAGATTAAAAAATTATTATTTTTGAAAAATAATTATTGAATTAAAATAATTCCTGATCAAAAATAATTTTTGGGTAAAAATTATTTCGAATAAAAAATAATTTTTGAGTTCTGAATGAGTTGCGAAATATTTGGTTCGGATTTGATATTAAAAATATCAACCAGCTCTAATGCAAATTGTTGGTCTCTGATATTGTACAAGGGTGGTTGAATATAATATCAATATTTAATCACGGAATTTCGAATTTAAAAATAATATTTTAGTTTCTCACGAAATATTAATTGTAATGAAATATTGTTCAAGTAGAATATATAATTTTAACTTGAAAAGTATTACAAAATTAATATGATGAAAGTGTTTTATAATTGATAAAATATTCTAGAACGATTTCGACATGAATTGTTCTGATTTAACAATTATAATCCAAACTTGCACAGAAATTTGTGAATATTACAATGCATACAAATTTTTGAATTTGAATGTTTTCAACTATCACAAAATATGAAGTGCTCACCTCATATTTATAGATGATTCTAAAGCTTGTATGACTTTCTAGAACATGACATTTTTTAGACTTTATTTAAGCTTGTATGACTTTCAATAACACTTGTATGACATTTGAAATAGTTCAGTATGACCTTTAAAAAGTCTGTATGACTTTTCAATTCTTCAGTATGACTTTCTAATGAAAAGCTCGGTATGACTTTTCCTTCAAGAACTCGGTATGACCTTTTGTCTTGGTTTTGTAAGACTTTTTCTAAAATCATTACGTTATGATTTTTCAATTGAATTTCGGTATGACTTTTTAATTCTTCACTCGGTATGACCTTTGAATCCTCCAGTCGGTATGACCTTTGATTTAAGCCTAGTATGACTTATTTTACAGAGAATTTCAGTATGACTTTTAAATAAGTCTTTTAAACTTTATTAAAAGTCATACCAAGTCATATCTTTTATAATAAATTAATTTTACTTAACTTAATTAAATAATTTATAAATTAAATTAAATTTAACTTGAATTAATTTAATTAATTTGATTAAATAATTAATTTACTTTTGATAGTAGAATTAAAATACTATTTAGACTTGTATAACCTTGTTGTCAGCTCCGAAATATTTCCGTCTTTGCTTTGTCTTCTGTCATAAAACCACTTAAGCTAGATGATGAATATTTATTAATTTAGTTAACACACAAATGTAATGTCTGTTTCATTTGTGCCATACTATAATAAATATTCTCCGCCTTTTAACTTTTAAGTTGTGGTCTTCTGTCCTTCTTCTGCTTTACTGTTTTTCCTCTTGTATTCTCTTCTTCTGGAATCTTCGTGTAGTAGGCACTTAAAATCTTATGTATCTTCTGAATTCTTCTGAGATATTACTTCTTTATTTTTCACTGACACTTGAACATATTAATGAACTTCTTCAAGTGTTGAGTAGCAATCTCATATAAATACTTCTGATAATCTGATTCATCGTGTCTAGTTGACTTTCTTTGTCTTGATTCCTGTTATAATATTTATTATTTACTTCTCTTTCTTGTTTGAGTTGAGTTGTCATCTAATTATTACAAATAGACCTAATCATATGCCTTCCAGAAAGGCATATAGAGTCACTAATCCATTCACCCCCTGCATTAGTTATCTAAACACTTATTTCTAACAACGGGTATCAGAGCCAGGCTGTTGACATACAAACAATTTGAAAGATCAAAATGAGTTCTCAGAAGCTAAGCAGTATAAAGATTCCTCCTTTTGACAGAGAAAACTACAACCTATGGAAAAGAAATATGTTAATCTTCATAAGGGCATCCAACTCTATTTATCTAGACATATTGAAAAATGGCCCCTTTATGCCAGTAACATTGGTTCCAAAGACAACCAGTGGCTCTGAAGTTGTACCTGCTATATGGATCCCAAAAGACCCATCTTAGTACACAGATACAGATAAGGAGAAGGTGTCACTTGACAATAATCTGATGCTCATATTGATTGAGTCATTAGACATTGTCATGTACAACAATATTTTCAACTGCACCTCTGTAAAATGCATATGGGAGAGAATTGAAATTCTTTGTGAAGGCACAAAGGAAGTAAGGGACAATCAAAGACAACTCTTAGTTTCACAATATGAAGGCATTCATGTCAAAATAAAATGAAGGCATAACTGAAGTTTTTGAAAGATTCAACAAGTTGATTAATGACCTTAAACTTAATGGAAAATATTATGAAACAAAGGAAAAGAACATTGAAGTTTTTGTTAACTCTTCCAAGACACCTGGAATATAAAATTTCTGCAATTGGAGAATGAAAAGATTTAACAAAACTTCCACTTGAGCCACTCGAGATTTAACAAAACTTCCACTTGAGCCACTCTATGGAATTTTGAAGACTTATAAACTGGAATTCTATCAAAAGAAGTCCATTCTAGCAAATAGAAGAAAGATGACAAATGTCTCAAGTGCTTGGGTTGCAAGTGAGCCTGCAAGGACTGAAAAAGCTATCTCAAGTCAGAAATTGAAGATTGAAGAAATTGAAGAACAAGATGAAGGTGAAAAGGACTCTGTCAAGAGTGAATCTGATGAAGATGATTTCTACACAATTGAGGAGCTAGAAGAAATGGATAACAAAACCATGGCATTCATGGCCAAAAAGTTTGGTGACCTGATATTCAAGAAAAATAGGAGTTTCAAGCTAAAACCAAACTTTGGCTCCTCAAGCAAAGGAAAAGCTCCAAGAAATAGCCCCAAAGAGGGTTATAAAATTGAAACAGTTGATAGGTCTAAGATTAGATGTTACAACTGTAATGAACTTGGACACTTTGTAACATAGTGTAGAAAACCAAAGGCAATCAAGAAAGAGAAAGACTACTTGGAATTGGAAGCCAAGTATGAAGCACTACTAAAAAAATAGACAGAAAGGGCATACATAGTTAAGGGAAAATGCTGGGATGACACAAATAAGGATGAAGAAGAAGAATATGGCAATTTGGCTCTTATGGCTAGATCGCATGATGGAGCATCATCCTTTAACGCTCAGGTACCATCATTAACCTCAATTGATATGTCCAACTCTCAATATAAGAAAATTGTAGAAGAATTGAGCATTGAGATGTTTAATATTCACACTAGCATGACTGCTGTTTATGAAAAAAATTCTAGATTGCTAAACTCAAATGATGAACTAACTGCTAAGAATGAGATCTTAGAATTGTCCTAGGTGACTCTGGAAACCTTGAAAGAAGAGAATGAGTATCTAAAAAATAAAGTCATTTTTTCAAACCAAATTGAGAAATTCTTAAAAGTTCAAAGTTCTGAAAATGAGCTAAAAATAAGATCTTACCAGAACGTACTCATCCACTCTACTTCAAGAGTTTCATGAAAGACATCAGGAAAATTCTAAGATTGGAATTGGATTTGATTATGACAATCTTAGGAAAAAGAAGACGGTTTCAACAAAAGGGCAAGAGGATTGAAACTCCTGGAAATCCTCATATTTTAAAAAATATTAAAGCTCCTATTTTTAAAAAAATCAATTGTTGAGATTGATGAAGTAAGTCTTGTCATGAAACAACACTTCAATGATGAGGATGCCCAAGAGGCTGAATGTAATGTGCCTTATGTTGAAAAAGAAAAGTCATCAATCAAAATCAAATTCACACCTATTTCGGGTGAAAAAGGAGAAACAACACAGAAAATTCAGACCATGCATGCTAAAAAGAAAAGACCAAATAGAAATGGAAAAGTAGGCATTAATAAGCACAACAACTATGCACATGTTCATAATGCACCTAGAAAAATTTGCAAAATTTTTGGATCAACCAATCATCTTACTTACATGTGCAAGAAACCTGTTGTTGACAATGTTGAATTTTCTTATGGTTATGATAAACCTTTGATGCATGAAAATCATAAATTCTGTGATAAATTTTATTGTATGCCATGCAACATGAATGTCATGAACACTTGCTTTAGATTAAGGAAACAGTTTTATTGAAGGTTGCATAAGTCAAAAACTAAACAACACAACTGCTAGGCCTAAATCAACAAGTCCAATCAGAAGTAGGAAACACTCTATGTCACCTAGAAATGCATCTAATTTAGGAAGCACAAATCAAGCTAAAATTCAAATCCTGAAAAATGAAAGCCTGCATACCTATGTGACTAAGAATGTTAAAAAGAATAATGACATTCATGCAGCTAAGCAAAAAGGACCCAACTTTGTTTGGGTACCAAAGAAAACTTGATATGTTTGTGATTGCAGGGCACAAGAAAGAGAAAGAAAGTCATGTGTATCTTAGACAGTGGATGCTTAAGACATATGACTAGTGACAAAGCCCTGATATCACAGTTCAAGGAAGAGGTTGGCCCAATGGTAATCTTTGGAGACAACAACATTGGTTTCACTATGGGATATGGCAAATTGATTCATGGTAATGTTGTCATTGAAGATGTAGCCTTGGTTAAGGGTTTGAAGCATAATCTACTGAGCATCACTCAATTCTGTAACAAGGAATTGAAGGTGGAATTTGAAAAATATTTATGCCTCGTATCACACAGAAAGGCCAAGGAAATTGCACTTTGTGGTGTGAGAAAAGGAAGCCTATTTATTGCTAATTTGGATTTTGCAAACAAGGACAAAATTTGTTGTTTCTACACCAAAGCCTCAGAAAAGGAAAGTTAGTTTTGGCATAAGAGATCTCACTTAAACTTTAAGAACATTAATTCTCTAGTCAAAAGAGAATTAGTGAAGGACTTGCCTGCACTTGAGTTCTACAATAAAGGATTGTGTGAGGCATGTCAAAAAGGAAAAATTAAGAGATCAAGTCACATAAGCAAAGATATGAGTTCAATTACTTTGCCTCTGCAACTCATTCACATGGATCTATTTGGTCTTATGAATGTCATGTCTATGTCTAAAAAGAGATATGCACTTGTCATGGTGGATGATTTCTCCAAGTACACATGGGTTGAATTTCTGCATTCAAAAGATGAGGGACCTGAAATCATAATTGAAAATTTAAGGAGACTAGATAAGGGTCCAACACCTGTTGTGACCATAAGGAGTGATAATGGCACAGAATTCAAGAATGCAACCTTGAATGAATTCTGTAAAGAGAAGGGTATCACTTATCAGTTTTCTGCACCAAGAACTCCTCAACAAAATGGAGTTGTTGAGAGGAAAAACAGGACTCTAATTGAAGCTGCTAGAACCATATTAGAAGAAGCCAACCACCCAACAAGCTTTTAGGCTGAACCTGTTAGTACTGCATTCTACACTCAAAAAGGGACTTTGATCACCAAGCCTGTTGGAAGGACTCTATACCATATCATGACAAATAGGAGGCCCTCAGTAAAGCATAAATATGAAAGTGTTTGGAGAAATATGCTTTGTGCTTAAGGAGAACACTAATCAAATTGGCAAGTTTGATGCCAAGGCATATAAAGGCATTTTTATGAGCTACTCTCTAGACAAGACTGCATACAGAGTTTACATTATTGACCATCAAAAGGCTATGGAAAGCACTAATGTAACTTTTGATGACTTCAAATTTCCTGCAATGAATCTTTAAGGTGAAAATTATGACACTTTGAGATTTGAGAATGAGATGAAACCTGAAACTGAAAAGGATGATATTTCACATGAAGATTCACATGTGGACATCTGACATGAAACAAATGAAGAGAAAGAAATTGAGAATTTCAGTCACATTCAACTTGAGAATTCTCCACATAATCCTAACATTCACTCAGGGGGAACTTCTCAAGGATCTACAACAAATGCTAATAACTCTAATCAGGAAGAATCAAGTTCAAATGACAGAGATGTGACTCATCAAACTAAATGGAATAGAGCTCACACTGATGATCAAATAATTGGAAATCCTGATGAAGGAGTGAAGACTAGAAGAGCAACCATAAATCAATGCTTATATACTTGTTTTATGTCTCAAAATGAGCCTAAAAGAATTGAAGAAGCATTGTTGGATCCAGACTGGGTAATTGCCATACAGGAGGAGCTGAATCAATTTGAAAGAAATAATGTTTGGGAACTAGTGCCACCTCCAAAGAACATATCAATTATTGGCACTAAGTGGGTCTACAGAAATAAAATGGATGAATATGGTATTTTCATAAGAAACAATGCAAGGTTGGTTGCTAAAGGTTACTCACAAGAAGAAGGCATTGACTATGATGAGACATTTGCTCCTGTTACAAGTCTAGAAGTAATAAGAATTTTTCTGGCATTTGCAGCCTTCTCAAATTTCAAGGTCTATCAAATTAATGTTAAAAGTGCCTTTCTGAATGGTGAATTAGAAGAAGAAGTTTATGTGCAGCAACCACTCATCTTTAAGGATCCAAATCTCCCTAACTTTGTGTATAGACTCTTCAAGGCATTGTATGGACTCAAACATGCCCCTAGAGCATGGTATGATACTTTGTCAAAATTCTTACTGGAAAATCAGTTCACTAGAGGAATAATTGACAAAACCCTCTTTCTACAAAAAGAATGGTGATGATATCATACTAGTTCAAATCTATGTGGATGATATAATTTTTTTTCTACAAATGAAAATCCATGTCAAAGATTTTTCAGACTCATGCAAAGTGAATATGAAATGAGCACGATGGGAGAGCTCAATTACTTTATAGGCCTTCAAATCAGTCAAAGGATAGATGTCATCTTTACAAGTCAAACTAAGTACATAAAT
The DNA here is from genome assembly GCA_008931105.1 of Oenanthe javanica. Taxonomy (NCBI): domain Eukaryota; kingdom Viridiplantae; phylum Streptophyta; class Magnoliopsida; order Apiales; family Apiaceae; genus Oenanthe; species Oenanthe javanica. The sequence continues at coordinate 9,764 of QRFB01011376.1, forward strand.
GACTTGCTCAAGAGGTTTGATATGTAAGATTGCTCACCTGCCAAAACTCCAATGTCTACAGCCACAAAACTTGATGATGATAAGAAAAGGAAGAGTGTAGACACAAAGACCTATACAGGAATGATTAGATTTCTACTATACTTGACTGCTAGTAGACCAGACATCATGTTCTCTACATGTTTGTCTACAAGGTTTCAGGCCAATCCAAAAAAATCTCATCTCATTGTTGTCAAAAGGATTCTGAGATATCTAAAGGGAACAACTCAGATTGGATTATGGTACCCCAAGGAAATAGGATTCAACCTAGTTGGTTATTTTGATGCTATTTTACTGGTTACAGAATAGACAGGAAAAACACCTCAAAAAGCTATCAATTTCTTGGACAAAGACTGGTGTCATGGTTCAGCAAAAAGTAACAACCAGTTTCAATTTCCACAGCCGAAGCTGAATATATAACTGCTGGAAGTTGTTGTGCTTAAGTGCTTTGGATAAGAAATCAACTAAGGGACTATGAACTAGTTTTAGAAAGAATTCCTATCATGTGTGACAACACTAGTTCCATCTCTATTGTTGCTAATATAGTGAATCATTGAAAGACGAAGCACATTGATGTAAGGTACCATTTTATAAGGGAACATGTAGAAAATGGAATAATTGAATTATTCTATGTTCCTACACAAAAATAGTTGGCTGATATATTTACTAAACCACTTGATGAAGCCATCTTTAACAGGTTGGTTAGTGAGATTGGAATGTTAAATTCTTCTATCTAAATGGCCAAATAAATATATCTCATCAACTATTACAACAATTTTTTCATAGACATGAACTCTAAATGATTTATCTAAGTGAAATAGACTGGTGTATACTTATAAATGCATCAGTTATATTATTGTACATTTTGTTTTAAAAATAAAATGAACTGTAGCTTGAAACATTTTTTTTGTTCTAAGGGAACCTGTAAAGAATTATTATACTTGTGAATCTTTAAATACAAGTGTGATGCTCTATGAAACAGGGATAAATATTCATAAACATTTTAATTATTGAGTTAAAATCAAATTAATTCAATTAAAAATGTTTTTGATAAATGGTATTTATTTTATTTTCCATGTGAAAATAAAATAAAATTTCTAAAACTGGAGTTTGTGATTTGGTTGTCATTCTCTTCTGACTTCTCGAACAGTTCAATTCTATTGAGTTCTCGACTCACTTTGATAGAGTTCTCGACTAAAGTCATTATGTTGAGTTCTCAAATCAGTATTTTATAGACTTCTCGATCAAATTCAAAGTAGAGTTCTCGACCAAAATAGTTCTCGAATACATATATACATACTTGAGTTCTCGATCAAAATACTGATAGTTCTCAACTAAAAATACTTTATTCATTTTCTGTGTTCTCGAACGTAGAAAATCGATTACAATTCTATTCAAGAAGTCTATGTCATATAAATAGCAAAGTAGATCTAACATTTCATTTCTACGCCAAATCGCAAACTCAAAGAAAATTCTTGCTCTCTACAGTATCATTCGAACTCTCATGCAATTTCTCTGAACCATTTTTTTTCTTTTCTTCTCTTCTCTATACACAATTCAAATGGCATCTTCAACTTCTTCTCAAGCCCTAGAAACCTGTGTAATCACAGACACAAACGTTTTGGCCATTTCCAGGGATGCTGAGGCAAAACCTCAGTACAAGTGCTTCACTAGGTTTCTCATTGATTCCAATCTGAAAGAAGCATTGCTTGCAAACCCAACACTTTACATTGATGTCCTTGAACACTTCTGGAATACTGCCAAATGAGAAGACAATGCTCTCCAAGATGGAAGCTTCAAATTTCAAATTTTCTACAAGATAAAGGATAAAGAAATTATCTTTAACGAGGATGATGTCAATACAAGCCTGTCATTGCCAACTGGGAAGTTTGACAGTGATCCAACTGATGAAGAGCTCTGGGATTTAATGGAGTTCATTAGATATGATGACAAATTTGAGAAAGGAGACAAAAAGTTCAAACTGGGAAAGCTTAACAAGAAGTTTGACAGGAAGGAATGGTCTTTTGTGTTTGATACCCTTTTGAGAGTCTTCACTTGCAGGAAGATAGGGTATGACCAAATAAGCTCGATTGCCTTGAAGTTGGCCTACTCTCTAGCATATAACAAGAAGCTGAATATGGGCAAGCTTATCCTTGGGGAACTCATAACCTGGATTCCCAAGAGAGGTAATGAGATATTCTTCCCTCCTTTTATTCAACCAATTCTTAATCATATAGATGCTAATTTGATTGATTTACTTAGGATGAACAAAAATAGAATTAACTACAGTAAGTCTATTTCCAAAATCATTTTTAGAACCCTTGACAAACGTATCATAGTGTATGTGCCACTGCAAATCACTCATCATATGATGAGTGTATTTGCAGGGTACCCACTTATTTAGCCTACATATGGTTATCTTGAAATAGTAGAGGGTCCCAAGGTGGCAGAAGAACAAAATGCACCTAACCTAGGGATTCTTAACCCAACTGTAGACCCTTCTTCAAAATCTTTAGATGTTAGTGAGCCAACCTCCACCTCCTCTCAACAGAGTGTTGTTGAAAAGAAGAGAAAGAGGAAACCATCTACAAAGAAAAATCTAGAAGTAGTGGTAGAAGTTGTAAAAGAATCAAATGAGCCTGAGTCATCTGTGGCCTCCCCAACCAGGAGAAAGAAAAAGAAAGGGACCATATCTAGCCACTCTGCATCCTTCCAACAGGATGTAGAGGTTACAAAGGGACTAGACCTATTACTAGGTGCACTTTCTCAACAAGGTGTACCTATTGAAATTGGGAGTCAGCCCACTCTACCTTGTACAGAGTTTGCACCATCACAGGAATACACTTCTGTTGATGACAGGTGTATAGTCAAAAATGATTCACAGGTGCAGATATAAACTTCTGTTGAAACTACCTCATCTTCTCTGGGGGAGTTGCCAAAGATCAATTCTGAAATACACTCTTCTTCCACCTCTCAAATTTCTTCTCAACCAATTGTGCAAGATGCACATGAGGTTATTGATCAACAGGAATCCATTCCTCATGTGGAGCCAAACTCAAGTGACATGGTGCTTGACACTGTGCTCACCACCCATGAACCACAATTAGATGATTAGGGAATACATGCTAGAGTATATCCTGATGACACCATTGTTAGACCAAATCAAGCCTACTCTATGTAATTGTATGTCTTGCTATAACATTTTTGTACTTCTGTAATATATTAGTGACTTAGATGTTTCAATATATAGATGCAGTTAGAAGTATGATCAAATTTTAATTCCATGATGTAATCTATAGCCAAAGAATAAAGTATTTTAGAAGATTTAGGTTAAATTATGCAACTGGACAAAGAAGGCTACTTGGAGAATAAGGAATTCAGCTTGAAAATTCTTCTAAGGCAAACAGATCATTCGAGAAGTCATAACATTCGAGAATTCAAAAGTACAACTATTCGAGAAGTCTCAAAGTGCACAATTGGCTCAGTATTCGATCGAGAAGTGGTATAGTTGAACCATTCGAGAAGTTAGAGTATAGAAGTCAATCGAGTAGTGTGAAAAAGTACACATTCTAGAAGTCTCAAAGTGCTCAATTGGCTCAGTATTCGGTCGAGAAGTGATATAGCTAAACCATTCGAGAAGTTAGAATATAGAAGTCAATCGAGTAGTGTGAAAAAGTACACATTCGAGAAGTCTAGTAAAATAATTCGAGAAGTCAGCCAAAGGAACCATTCGAGAAGTGATAAAGCTGAACCAATTGAGAAGTCTCAGTTTCAAGTGATCATTCGAGAAATCTAGTCTAATCGAGAAGTCATCAAACATAGTATGCGATCGAGAAGTCTAAACATTCGAGAAGTAAGTCATTAAAGGACTAATCGAGAAGTCACAGCTTGTACCCAATCGAGAAGTCAATTACCATGACTTCTCGAAGCAATTTCAATGGAGTACTCAACTGTTCCAAAGAGCTATTTTCAAGGAGAATTGCAGAATAACAAGACAGATGCTCTGTCTTTGCAGGATAAGTCAAACATGTGAAGATAGAGACAAGTCTATAATGAAGCAGAGAAGATAAGCAAGATAAATGACAGAAGATATAAAGCTGAATGTAGCAGACTGTCAAAACAAGTGTTAGCTAGAAATAGATAGTAGTCAAATGTAAAGTATTTCTTGTCTATTTCTAGTTTTAGCTAAACTGTCTTTTGTGAGCATATGTCATACGACATGTTGTCTTTATATTTTACGCACAACCTCATTAGACAATATCTTTGAAAGAGTATCAAGTATTCATACCTTGTATTCTTCCTAGAACAAGAAGCTAAAATTCAATTTGAATTTCAGATTGTAGCAAAGATCATTCTAATACAATTAGATTGAAAGTTACATCTAGTGTTTACTTTACTTGTTGATTTATGTTCTTGAAAACACCAAGCTTGTTTTAACAAACTTTCATTCAATCAACAAATAGTTCATCACAGTTTTAAAATGACAAAAAATCTTTGAAGTATACATTCACCTCCCCCCCCCCCCCCCCNTGTGCCACTGCAAATCACTCATCATATGATGAGTGTATTTGCAGGGTACCCACTTATTTAGCCTACATATGGTTATCTTGAAATAGTAGAGGGTCCCAAGGTGGCAGAAGAACAAAATGCACCTAACCTAGGGATTCTTAACCCAACTGTAGACCCTTCTTCAAAATCTTTAGATGTTAGTGAGCCAACCTCCACCTCCTCTCAACAGAGTGTTGTTGAAAAGAAGAGAAAGAGGAAACCATCTACAAAGAAAAATCTAGAAGTAGTGGTAGAAGTTGTAGAAGAATCAAATGAGCCTGAGTCATCTGTGGCCTCCCCAACCAGGAGAAAGAAAAAGAAAGGGACCATATCTAGCCACTCTGCATCCTTCCAACAGGATGTAGAGGTTACAAAGGGACTAGACCTATTACTAGGTGCACTTTCTCAACAAGGTGTACCTATTGAAATTGGGAGTCAGCCCACTCTACCTTGTACAGAGTTTGCACCATCACAGGAATACACTTCTGTTGATGACAGGTGTATAGTCAAAAATGATTCACAGGTGCAGATATAAACTTCTGTTGAAACTACCTCATCTTCTCTGGGGGAGTTGCCAAAGATCAATTCTGAAATACACTCTTCTTCCACCTCTCAAATTTCTTCTCAACCAATTGTGCAAGATGCACATGAGGTTATTGATCAACAGGAATCCATTCCTCATGTGGAGCCAAACTCAAGTGACATGGTGCTTGACACTGTGCTCACCACCCATGAACCACAATTAGATGATTAGGGAATACATGCTAGAGTATATCCTGATGACACCATTGTTAGACCAAATCAAGCCTACTCTATGTAATTGTATGTCTTGCTATAACATTTTTGTACTTCTGTAATATATTAGTGACTTAGATGTTTCAATATATAGATGCAGTTAGAAGTATGATCAAATTTTAATTCCATGATGTAATCTATAGCCAAAGAATAAAGTATTTTAGAAGATTTAGGTTAAATTATGCAACTGGACAAAGAAGGCTACTTGGAGAATAAGGAATTCAGCTTGAAAATTCTTCTAAGGCAAACAGATCATTCGAGAAGTCATAACATTCGAGAATTCAAAAGTACAACTATTCGAGAAGTCTCAAAGTGCACAATTGGCTCAGTATTCGATCGAGAAGTGGTATAGTTGAACCATTCGAGAAGTTAGAGTATAGAAGTCAATCGAGTAGTGTGAAAAAGTACACATTCTAGAAGTCTCAAAGTGCTCAATTGGCTCAGTATTCGGTCGAGAAGTGATATAGCTAAACCATTCGAGAAGTTAGAATATAGAAGTCAATCGAGTAGTGTGAAAAAGTACACATTCGAGAAGTCTAGTAAAATAATTCGAGAAGTCAGCCAAAGGAACCATTCGAGAAGTGATAAAGCTGAACCAATTGAGAAGTCTCAGTTTCAAGTGATCATTCGAGAAATCTAGTCTAATCGAGAAGTCATCAAACATAGTATGTGATCGAGAAGTCTAAACATTCGAGAAGTAAGTCATTAAAGGACTAATCGAGAAGTCACAGCTTGTACCCAATCGAGAAGTCAATTACCGTGACTTCTCGAAGCAATTTCAATGGAGTACTCGACTGTTCCAAAGAGCTATTTTCAAGGAGAATTACAGAAGAACAAGACAGATAATTTACAGCTCTGTCTTTGCATGATAAGTCAAGCATGTAAAGATAAAGACAAGTCTATAATGAAGATGAGAAGATAAGCAAGATAAATGACAAAAGATATAAAGCTGAATGTAGTAGACTGTCAAAACAAGTGTTAGCTTGAAATAGATAGTAGTCAAATGTAAAGTATTTCTTGTATATTTCTAGTTTTAGCTAAACTGTCTTTTGTGAGCATGTGCCATAGGACATATTGTCTATATATTTTATGCACAACCTCATTAGACAATATCTTTGAAAGAGTATCAAATATTCATACCTTGTATTCTTCCTAGAACAAGAAGCTGAAATTCAATTTGAATTTCAGATTGTAGCAAAGATCATTCTAATACAATTAGATTGANATGTCATACGACATGTTGTCTTTATATTTTACGCACAACCTCATTAGACAATATCTTTGAAAGAGTATCAAGTATTCATACCTTGTATTCTTCCTAGAACAAGAAGCTAAAATTCAATTTGAATTTCAGATTGTAGCAAAGATCATTCTAATACAATTAGATTGAAAGTTACATCTAGTGTTTACTTTACTTGTTGATTTATGTTCTTGAAAACACCAAGCTTGTTTTAACAAACTTTCATTCAATCAACAAATAGTTCATCACAGTTTTAAAATGACAAAAAATCTTTGAAGTATACATTCACCTCCCCCCCCCCCCCCCC